>JXSR01S023829.1:62885-73057 GCA_000969725.1 Ophiothrix spiculata | reverse complement strand
TAGTAAGTTTTATCTTATATTATTTGATCATGTTTGAGGCCATGGTTTAAGATGACGTTTAGGTGGCTTTGTATTTCTGATTCTTATTTCGAAAACATGTTGTTTTTTGTAACAACAATACCTCATGTTAAGCAGGTCCTTATTTATGTTATAGATTGCTACATGATTTAAGATATTTACATGATCAATTCCTTAGAATCAATTGCCTTTTTAAAGACCATTGGTTTTAATCACAATATCACAAAGTTGTAAATGCAAATTTCACTATTTAATTTTGTTTTCAGTTTATTTCATATGCATGTTTTTATGCATTTTTGTACCAGGATATGCAATATAAATCAATTACATGATTTAACACTATTTTACATTTGTAATTATCTATGTATATTTTAACAAAAATACCAGCAAAATCATTTCATGTTAGATAATTAACCTCTGTGGTATATGTATGCAATGTAACCAGAGATTGTATCTTCATCTATGTGAATATATATCCATATGTGATGGCTCACCCCGAAAGGGGGGACTTTGAAGATGATATCAATTTTGATTTTTTCATTTCATCTGTTGCAGCATTTCAAGCTTTAAAATGACATCTTACTTGTTGAAATTGATCAAGGCGATCAAATCTTACAACAAAAAATCTACTGGAAATTCTTATTATTTTCTTTATTTCTTGCAGCCTGTTTTCACCTGTATCTTGAAAAAATTTCTGTCGCAAAGTCCCCCTTTTCGGGGTGAGTCATCACATATGTTAATTTTGGTAATTGTACAGCTAATCAGTCTGGATATAAAGGCAAAAAGATTGTTTAGACAAACTATGTTATAAGAATGCATCCATTAGCATTACAGGCAAAGGGGTTAGCAAAACATGGTGTTGTAATCTTAAGAGAATGGAGGAGTTGATATAGGGGCAATTTTACCTTCTCATGGGGTGTAGAAATACATCAGGGATATTAAGGAGAAGTTGTCTTTTGTCATTCGAATAATTTTGCTTTGTTGGAAATTTCAATTTTTTAGAGGTCAAAAACAGTTTCTCAGTGATAGAATAGAACACGTTGGGATTAGTTTAGATTATATATTTGCATATAACCTCATTTTGTTCTTGAGTTACAGCTTCTTGTCTATCAACAATTAGCCTAAATTTGCCAAGAAATTTGTTGGTCATCAGTGGAAGTACAAAACTACAATTCTTACTTTATCACCTCCCAATATGTCATAGAATGGGAAGGGTTAGATAAAACCTAGAAACAGTGTGAGTAAGGGACAATTATAAATATGCTTTATTATAATAGTTAGCTTTGAATATTCACCTTGTTTCCGATTCATCCCATAAGTACGTCCATATTGTTATCGTTTTGTTTAAAGTTGTGCTTTGCTTAAAATCCAGAGGGACCACCTTTTTAACCCATTAGAAAGATTGCTGTTATAGTTTGTCGGAAGTATCGATTGTCAGAAGTATTGATTATCGATTGACATGTCTATACATAAAATGGAACTATCGATACTAAACGACATCCGACGTGCACTTTCTAAGCATGCAAGGCCTTCTCTGTGACAATTGAGACACAAGCTCAGTTTAATAATAACATGATGAAAGTCATCGAAATCATCGTAAGTACGTTTCAAATGAGGTGACTTGATTGTTTTCCCATGTCTTTCAACAATAAAGACATGATCAAATTGCAAATTTGTCGATGTTCATAACGTACGGTACCAATTTTATTTTTGTACTTTGCATGGTACATGTACTTTACTGGTAACTAAAGCCCGTATGTAAAAGTGTGTGATTATCAAAAATGTTGTCGACATGTTGGATGTTTGCCTCTCGACATATCGGTACTCAAAAAGCCTATCGATAACAGCACTGATTAGAAATAACAACTTGAAACCTTTGCTTGCAAAGTTTATCATCAAAACAGCTTATTACAACATCTTCATCTGAATACATGTATTCACCTCTTCTCTGATTCACCTAGCTTCATCACTGCCCATTTGTTCAGTCATTAAATAATACTCAGCAAATGATGGCTTGGCACCAGTAACTCCACTGCCATGAACTGTCCATCAATCACTGTCATCATCGGCTACTTAACCCATCAAACTGATATCTTCTCTAACCTTCATTCTGCCTAGCACTGTCAAGTTCTCTTTCCATTACCCTTGCCGTCTTCACACATACCCATGTGTCAATGCCTAGGGTCAGCATGGCACTTGTGACCAGCAGTCTGTGATTTCAATCACGCCTTGGCAAGTTCAGGTGATGGGCAACTAACCCTGGTCTATATGCTGCGTTTCATTTTCAACACTTTCATTGTATAATTTAACAGCAAAATGCAGTGATCTAAATTAGGCAAACTTGAGTAAGATCTTGGATATTCGTTTTTCCTCTTTATTCACATTACCAAATATAGCTTGTGTATATTTATTACATTTCATGAACATTTGACTGACTTGTTTGTTGATTGTATTGCCTTTTCAAATTGTGTGGTGTCATAACCACCGGTGTCATACCGGCGTTGCGGGGTTGCAACTTCTTGCGGGATGTGACCAGGGTGAAAGGCTGAAGACCAGTACACTCATTGAGATATACTTTGCTCATGCTTGGATAATAGGTTTGTCATTCTTGTGCTATGAAACACTAAAGTTCAATAAAATTAAACAAGTATAGAAACATATCGTTAGTGCTATCTTCTGAAGATAGCAATTCACTTTATACTTTCAACAAGCATTATTTTACATTTCAACATCAATTAAATAATTACCTTCCATCTGTCACCATTATTTTAATTTCAGGATATGTCCATTAAAAAAAAGAATGAAAGTGTCAATCAGGTACCATAACCAAGATATCACCTGATTTAAAATATCCCCATTCTGGTAATTTGCTTTCTTACTAATATATTAAGCGACACTTTACTCTAGATATCATTATGATTATCATCAGTCTCATCAGTCACATCGAATCCTGTCATCACCAAGCAGCATTGTCATCTTACTTTCCAACCATCTCATCTCATCTCATCTCTCAAAAGAGATGCTAATGGACTTGGTTAAGAAAAAAATCACCTTGGCTCAGTAACCGCTGAGTAGTAAACAGAGACTCGCAAGTCCCTCAGCTCGAGCCCAGACTGATGAAATAGAATTAGCGCTGTAGGCATTCCGCTCACTGAAGAGTCCCTGTATTAAAGACAGTCTAATTAGGAAGGACATAGTCATTTTCTTAAAGAGACACCCATCATCAGTTGCTAAATTTGTAGTTGAGTCAAGATGGAGTTAGACATTTTGTCACCAGTGTATGAATGCTGATTTTTTTTGTTTCAAATAATGGGAAAAGGTCACTACAGACATGTCCCATGAGCTATCAAAACTTGACGATATAATTACACAATTGCCAGAAGCATTGGTAATTTGGATTGTTTAATAAGATACAAGTACATAGCTTAATGATACATCCTTGGTTGATTTTAATTTCATCATATAACCTCACCTTTCTGTCTCCGAAGTCATGTTTTCATGCATAGGACAAGTACCCTGAATCGACAATGATTGAGGTCAATATTGTTTTGCTAGTAGAAATTGAGTTCAAATACTGGTTAATATCCTTCTAAGGTATTTGAATTACACTTTATTAGGAGGTGGTGAACATGAGACGTGGGATAGAATTGCAGGTATTGCGATTCAAGTCGTTTCCTATCTGCGCTTGCGAGACATATCCGATTTATCATGACTAGTCATGTCATGCTGTTTCTACGGTCTTATTATCAGTTCCTATGTACATTAAGAAAGATATTGCTTTCTTCATGTCATTACTTTCTTGATTCTTATTTTGCACACTTCTGATGTATCATATAAGATTTTTATCATTCTCAGGATGCAAAATCTTATGTCAGGTCAGTTGTAACAAAGCTTCTTAGAGTGGACAACATTGGGTATGTTGGTGAACATTTTATTTATGTTTTTATTGTTCAATTGTTTATGGAAATAAGAAAACTAAACTGAAATTTTGTTGATAAAAAATATTCAATAAGCTGTTATATCAAAAGATATTTCAAATTAATGACACATGTTCTATGTGTGCAGTGCATTATGGGTACCTTTACTTGCTATTTAGGAAAGATGCTGCCAAATAGCTCCAAATCAGGTAGTCTGCTACAGACCATTTGTGACCTGCTCCTACGAAACCCATACAAAGTCGCCAGAGCATGTATGGAGTGACAACCCATTGAACATGCCACAAATCAATAGAAAACAAAGAAAACAAGGGAACTTTCAAGGAAATATTAGTTTTTCATTGGCAACAGATTGAACAATGTTGACAAGTGATGCATTATTTTAAAGCTTGTTATTTCAGCATTTTTAATATGGGCAAATTGGAAAAATAATTTTCCCCCAACTTTGGCCAGGTTTTGTGGGAGCAGGTCACATTTTACTATAAACATGCTAACATACCATCTAGTCACTAGAAACTTGCAAGCACATCACCAACTATCACATATTTCACTGATGAAGGCACTCGCAAATCCCAGACCTCCGGCCATGTCTTGCGCCTTCTACACTAAAGTTAGTGATTTTTAACAAAAACCCAGTCTATGACAAAGACTACAAATTAGGCAAATTTTCCCAAACAGGCAGTTGGACCAGGCTGATTATATGACTCTACAGTTGCGAATTTCCATTTTTGGAACATCCTATTGATCAAACCACTTATGATTTGCTGCAGGTAAATCATCACAACTTACTTAACTTTGTGATTTGATTTGATTCATGCATATCATAAGTTCATCAAAAACACAGGAATTGTTAGGCTTACATACTTTAAAATACCGTGATAATATAGATTAAAATTTGGTACCCTAGTAAAGGTGAAAACATACTATTTTGAGCTATCAAACATTTGGTGCAACAAGTCTTTGTTATTACATTAATTACATTAATTCCAATGCATCTTCTAATCAATAACGGATGATTGGTGTTGAAAATCACCAAGCAAAGAAAATTTGATGGAGTATTGATTTTTCATCACCAAGCATCCGTTACTAATAGAAAATACATTGTAACTATATATCAGATTATAAGATGACAAAGACTTGATGCACCAAATGTTTGGTAGCCCATAAGAAGTATGTTTTCACCTTAACAGTTAATATGTTCAATACCTACTTTTGTCTTAGATTTGCAGTGAGCAGTTGGGGTCATTGTTATTCATTTTTGCATAACTTCAATATGTATCATATACAAGTTCAACATATCTATCATGTGTCTGTTATGGATGTTGATCTCTTTATTAAGAGGTGATAATGACTAAACATGGAAGCTGAGATATCATTGTAAACATTGCCAGAAGTAGTCATGTTGTGTCCATGCTATGCGTGTCAACTAGGGCCAATTAGGAGATACAGATTTACAAAATGAAATATTGTCACGTGAGTGCAAGAAGATGGTATATGCAATGGCAGCCAAATGTCATATTTAATTAATACCTTATCACTAGAATGTGAAAAATTGCTTACAATTTTCATTTCATATGCCAGTGACTCTTAAAATGGTTCTTCTGGTGAAGAACTATTTGAAGAACCATTTCAAGAGCCACAGACCCATGACTGGACATTGTGCAGTGTATAATGCAAATGTGTGAAAAATGACAGCTATTTCAGATAGAATTTTGCACTGACGTGACAATTTATAATCATAATTTAAGATTGAAGAAATTCACCAAAACAATTTATATGCGTATGTTTTAATGTTGCTTGAAAAGATAATTATAAAATGCTATTGGATTTGATGTTTTAGACCATTTCTGGTAGCTCTGAGGAGCTTGATTTTAATTTCAAAATATGTTTGGTATAAGAAATACCGGAGTTATGGTTCTGATAAGTATGTTTAAAAGAAAAGAAGATATTTTATTTGTTTAAAGGATCTGCTTTTGAATAAGGAAATAACTCTTTGTATGACAGTAAATGATGTATTTATTCTTAGTACCATCCTCTGGCCAGCTTCAAGACTAAACTCATCAAATGTAAATGAGTTAAAACAGCCAATATAAAATAGATTGACCAATACTTAGTATTTTGTGAGCCATGTTTTCGAAATCCACACAACACCATCCATCAACATCACATGTTTTTACAACACCTAACCAGACAGTCTGTATAATACGTCATGTGATTGGAAGAAATTCATATCCGCAATGGCTGCCATAAGTTATATTTATTTAACACCTTAGTAACTAGAATATGAAAAATCACTCAAAATTTCCCTAACAGATGTCAGTGGCTTGGTTCTTCAGGTGATACCATCACGTGAAGTACCATTTCAAGAGTTGATGAACCAAGACTAGAGTTTTCACAGTGTACAATGAAGATTGAAAAATGGCAGCTCTTGCAGATACGACTTTCTTGCACTCACATGATGAATTGTCTTCTACTTCTAGGCATACATAGCACCAACCTTTTACACCACAATTACACTTCAACATTAACGACACTCTCTTAAAAAAGAAAAAAATGCATCAAGATAGCCCATAAGACATAACACGAAGCCAGCGTGACAATCTTTTAACATGATTGTGTAAACATAATCGCCCTCGGTCATTATGCCCCAGCCAGCGAAGCTTTTAAGCGAACTTATTATATATTGATATGATATTACCATGAAATAAACACCGAGGGCAAAAATTGTCTGCTCTTGATAGACTTCAAGAGATTCAAACGTAAACAGATGCATGCTAGAATAACAAATATCTCGTTCCCCGACTCTCGATTTACAAATGTGGGAGCATGAGATGGAACAGTAATTTAAACCATTGAATGATGGGTGTTATGTTCCACATTGGATCTTGAGAAGATTGTGATGCAATAAATATCCCAATAATTGTTTTCTCTTATGTTTAAAAATGTTCTACCTTTACAGAAGAGACAACTTGGAGCACCTGTCCTTGGCCTCCGCATTTTTGGAGTAACCATTTGAGTTAGTGCTATTGAATTAATTAAGGGACAGTCCCCTATCTGTTTCTCTTGCTAAATTATGCCGGGTTTAGTTACATTTCAAACACAGCCTGGAGATGGTCCTTGTGGACCGCTTGAGAATAAATTGAAGAATGCGATCTCATTTAGAGGGTTATGTCACAATTGAGCCATTTCTAGAAAACTGAAAATGGTCTTTTTGAAGCAAAACATCTCTCATGATGATGAAATGTGCAAAGAAGATGTAAGTAAAACCCGGGGTGTATTTCATTGAGCTTAAAGCAATACTATTATAAGATTTTGGTCAAAAATGTTTTATAGTAAAAACAGCATAAAATGAAGGAATGTGACTATCTTAATGCGTTTTCAAGTGCATGCTTTCCTATACTAAGAGTAGACAGGTGGAATTCGGGAACCCAAATTTAAATCAACAAATGGCTATAACTGAGAAAGTAAGCAAGTTGAAGCCAAATCATTTGTAGGGTATTAATATCTACCCAAAACAAACCCAATAAGCTAAAAAAAAAATCAAAAAATCGCGGATGACAGGGCGCGCTTCATTTTTATAGTATTGCTTTAAGTGTAGGAATATTTGTTAATTGATGTATTGTAAGTTTTGCATTTTCATAGCAATGAAAGATTATTATAAATCCATGGCAACTGATGGATCCAGTCTAAGCTATCATCAGAATGTGAACATCTATTAGAATATTGTCCTTTCATTCAATGATCATTCATCAAAATGTCTGTGTAGATACTATATGTGATGACTCACCCCGAAAAGGGGGACTTTGCGACAGAAAACTTTTCAAGATACAGGTGAAAATAGGCAGCAAAAAATAAATAAAATAATAAGAATTTCCAGCAGATTTTCTGTTATAAAATCTGATATGATCACCTTAATCAATTTCAACAAGTAAGGTGTCATTTTAAAGCTTGAAAACTGCTGCACAAGATGAAATAAAAAAAATAAAAAATTGATATCATCTTCAAAGTCCCCCCTTTCGGGGTGAGCCATCACATATATATTAGATATTGAAGACAATTCTCACTCCAAGATTTTTGACCTAACCCCCTTTGTAACACCTCTCAGCTCCATTCAATTCTACAGTGTGAACTTGAACTAGGGACTATTGTAATTCATTTAAACAATTTGTAGAGCTCTTGTGATTCAATTAGCCAGTGCTAAAGTTGTTTATGAGGAAGATATTATTATTCTCAGATCAGTTATAGAATAGAGGGACATTGTTTGTACACAGTATTTATGTAATTACGGCAGAAGGTTGACCATTGTAGGGTGAATGCTCTTGTAATGAAGGAAAGATATGAGAAACTAACCCTTTGTGTGCTTGAACCTTTACGTTGAAATTCTAGAGTAAACTCATGGAAACAATAGCAAATGTACTTATATCTTTATCCAACATATGTATTATTAGTTGTGTTCATACGAAGTGTAATCATCAATGACAACGAATCATCGATGATTAAATATTGACCTTTAGTCAACGACGCGCGTTCATACTTAGCGTTGTCATCGATAATTATTTGCTAGCAGAATAATCATCGATGATAAATTTTCGATATGATTTCACGTCTCGCTAGATGCCAGTATGTACAAATTGTTCTCAGTTCTGAAATCATGTCAAAAGAAGCAAATTGGGAAAGCTATAAGAATACATAACAAAAACGGAAAAGAGAAAATATATAAGAAGAAGGTAGGCTATAGCCTTTATCATACTTAATCAGTCGTCATGTTGTATGATACTAATAGGAAAAACTATCGAACTAAAAAAAAGAAAAGAAATAAAGAAAATATCCATAAAAAATGGTCTAATCTTAAACATAATCTGCCATTTCAAAATCATAATAATTTCCCAACATATATATTTTCAAATAAAAATTCTCAATTTGTCGATAAAATATTAGCCAGTAGCCACGCTGTTATGTAAAAATGATTTTAAAATACAAGTAAACAACTTGACATCAGCAAATGAGATACAGGCATGTTACATGTACATTGTACAGTAGGCCCAGGGAGATATAGGGTAAATACGCAGGTTCATGGATCAATAGTCACGCTTATCTTCGATGTCGTTGACGAACAATTCAGACGGACCTAAACCTCGATGACTAGTCATTGATTACGCGTAAACCATAAGATTGCTTGTGGTTTATAACTTGAAGTTTCATCGAAGTTTCCTTGTCAACGATTGCATTCAGACGGTTATAAACCACAAGTTAATCATCGATGACTAATTCTTCGATGATATCAACGGCTAGTCAACGATCGTCTGAACAAGGCTTTAGATGGCATTATAGTATTACAATCCCGGGATTACAATGTTCCTTTTGAAATTACAAATTGTTTACGCTAATCTAAATCGCCAATTTGCTGTGATGAAGAGAAATAGTTGGACTTTGGAAATACAGATTTTGCATTATGAGATGTATTTTTTTTTTTTTTTGTGATTCATTTTGTGAATGTGAAAGGAATTTTACCTCTATAAACAAGATGATAAGTTATGTGTTTTGGATCAACATTTTAATTTGCAAGTAGGTTGTATCAACAAAATCAGAATTGGTAATATTATTGCTGACATGAGATTCATTTCCCCTGATCTAGCCCTGATTTCAGTGCCTTGTCCAACACCACCTTGTGTCCAACAGCCTCTATCCATACCTCGCCCAGGCAGCGCGCGCTGGGTCCGTGGGAGGGGCGATCAGGGGAACGGTGCTAGTTCTACCCCTAATCATGTCCCAATTAGATTTGAATTTTACAAAGAGAACAATAAGCATTGATAGGAAAGGTTGCACAATTTATACCAAGCTTTCAAAGGGGAAGAAAAAAATATTTAGGTTTAACCCAAAACATGTTACTTTAATTCAGAGATAAAACCAGAAATCACAAATTTTATACATGTTATTTAAAAAAAAAAACGATTTATTTATTGGAATTGGAAGTAATTACTGCAAGCCTTGTTAATCAAACACAAAGCTTTTCAATTTATTTTACTTGTCAATGACGTAGACAATGAGCAATAAAACTATTTGAAAACAACGAATTGAATTGGAATTGCAAGATCTCGGTCTTCATCCCGAGAAGTATTATTCACTACTATATAATTACAATAGTTCCATTGCATGTATACCAGAGTGGTATTGAACTAATTTCTTCACCGATGGTATTTTCCAAGAACCATCTGAATA
>JXSR01S023829.1:38040-56832 GCA_000969725.1 Ophiothrix spiculata | reverse complement strand
AGAATTGTTGGGTATTCATACAATTTATGGCTGTAAACACCCATTTCGTGGTTTGCGATATAGTACAGCAATAGCATTCTAATTGTTATATCCGTTTCTCCGTATTCAATTTCCGTTCCAGTAGAGATGAGTTTTTTATTATGCTGAATAGAACTAATAGACTTTACAGGATGAAGACCAGATTGCTAATGGCTCCTAATCGAAACACACAACCAGTACACAAAAGGCCGGTAACACTTGACTGGCCAATTAAATACAAGCGAAGCATTCGGTCACTAAGTGACGGAAACGACAAAAGACACGGCAACGCGGTGACAAATTAATTTTTACCTAGACTTTGCTTCGCGTCGCTTGTAAAAATTGTATTATACTGAAGTACTTTGGCAATGGATGACCATAAATTTAAAAAGACAAGTCCTATTTCTCCGACTATAGATAACTTATTCAAGACCATCATAGATATTGCATGGAACATGTTATTTGCACTGTGCAATCATGTTAAGGTTCACTTTCTCTTCATTGTTTGTACTTGAGGCCAAATAAAGTAATATAACAAGATCAAAATAGCTTGTCTTTTTGTGTTTTTCCAGACAGGGGACCTAGTTCTGCAGCACGTATTTCAAACTCAAAGTCTCAAAGCTTGTCTTATTGAAGTTTTCAAGTAGCCTATGCCATTTATATTGATACCAAGAACCCGGGGTGGGGGGGTGGGGTACTCAGATTTCGGTTGGGTACAGACGCGCGGCCTGAGTTTTTGACTACCACCCGTTTTGTAAACCTGAGGAAGCGAAAAAATACCCATATGTAAACCAAATTGACTTATCGAGACTGTTCAACAACATTTTTACAATGTAAATTGCACTTTAAAAGCCCAATTTGGCAACCGATAGGTAAACGAAAAGAAAAAAAAAGGTCAAAAACTGGTCATTTTTAAAAATTGCAACCGTTATGTAAATCATTTTTCAAATATTTGAGGGGCCTTTGGTAAACTAGGGAGGTTAGAAATGCAACCGTTCTTGGCCACGTGTCCGTACACCCACCTTTCCACTAAGTACCCCCCCCCCCGGGACCAAGAAATGTATTGACCGTTGCCATATTACTTAACTCTAATGTCCTCTTGATATCCATGGTATAACCGATATTTTAACCAGTTCACTGCTGCAAGATGGCAATATATTTTATTTTTTTCAATGTGAAAATTTCCCAGTCATTCGATTTCCAAATTTTAGATATAGGATGTAATAGTTGCACACACATTTTTCATGAGAATGACGGTTTAATGATAAAAAGTTGGCATCATATGGAATTTTTATTGGAAATAATTTACGTTCTCAATTATATTGCTTGATATAGTTATTAACTTTTGATTTGAACCAATTAATGGATATCTGGAAGTGGAAATCTTACGTAACATGATAAAGCTCTCCTCAGCAACAGGTGCATTAACTCAATACATACTTGCATAGTGTTGCACTTTGTGCAGTAAATGAATTTTGTTACATTTTGTTTTGTTTTTTCCCTCTGATTCCAACATTCCTTGGGTTTCCCCAGGTTTGTTTTCATCATGGTGAAGTTTTTTGGAGTCAAATGCAAATGGGACCAACGGCTTCATGTGACTTACAAACCACGTAGCAATTACAGTAAATTTTCTTGTACAAGAAGACATGGTCAACCGAGGGCCTGAACGTGGATTCTCTGTATTTATGGGTACCATGCTCTGGCCACTGGCTATGAGTATTCTACATCGCCATTTTGTCAACCTCTTCACCCGAACCTTCCACTCACGAACGATTGCCGTGTTGTTAGATAGGGCGAGTGAGCTGGCAAGTTGTGTAATTCTACTTGTCAAAATTTTGACTAATTATGATCAGCCGTTACCTGCAATGATGGGCAGTCTGAACCATATAGTGAAGCACCCACATCGAGGGTACCAGCATATATGGTTATGACCTTATAGGCTTACTTGTAACTTTTAAAAATCCCTGTTCTGATTTGACATTTTGCACAAGACACTTCAAGGTAAAATTTACCACTATATATAATGCCCAGCATGTAATATATGGCCTCCGCACTTTGTTGCAACTCATAATATTGTTGGCTCCATAGTGAAGTGGTCAACAAATGGGACATCAAGTCCCCGGGGAGGGGGGGCCACTTAGCTATAATGGTGTACACATGCGTGAACAAAGGTTTTCAAAATACTCCCTAAACACGTTTATCGAGTAGCCTTAAAATGACCCCTAAACAAGGATTTCACACGGTTATTCCTTTCATTTTACCTCCTTAACAAGTTTTTCTAAATAAACAACCCTTAGTCTAAAAAATTACCCCCAAACACGTTTGGTCGGATTTTGAAAATATACCCCTTTTTGTTGAAAATCAGTGTTTTCTGACCCCTAAACACGAAACGTACGGACCGTGCCTCTTTACAAAAATACCCCCCTTTTTCCGTGTTTTTTTGTTCACGCATGTGTACAACAGTTTGGCTAAGGTCCCCCCCCCCCCCGGGATCAAGTCTGATTAGAATAAAAACTAGTTTGGTTAAAAGGAAAAAAAGGGTTTGATGCCTGTCATACTAATGAGACCATCTACAGAAGATACTCAAAACAAAGATGTTGATGAAGTTGTTAAAAGTTAAAATTGTGTAACCATTAAATGGTCAAACCAATATTTAAAAAGTCAAGTCACATTTGCATTACGCTACTTGAGTCTTTTTTACAGGTTAATAAATGCATATTTCATGTTACAAGATATGGGAATAAATGCAA
The DNA here is from genome assembly GCA_000969725.1 of Ophiothrix spiculata. Classification (NCBI taxonomy): domain Eukaryota; kingdom Metazoa; phylum Echinodermata; class Ophiuroidea; order Amphilepidida; family Ophiotrichidae; genus Ophiothrix; species Ophiothrix spiculata. The sequence continues at coordinate 54,064 of JXSR01S023829.1, read as the reverse complement.
ATTTATTAACCTAATTCATACACAACAGAAATAATAATATTGTATATTTTTGAAAAAATTATAAACGCTTGTAATTAATGCAATCACAAATCAAAACAAAAAATCATCAACTGCCAAAAAGAAAGGGAACAACTATACATGCTAAATGCTTTTCACGAAGTCCGGGAGCAGTGGTGGATCTGAATTTTACCAATGGTTGCAAGGGGCAAATTTTACTGTGGAGAAGAGTGATTGATGGTTGGGGGTGGGGGGGGGGGGGGTTCTTTCTCAGTTTTCGAATGATTTATAATATGTCATATTTTCTTTCAACAATTTTCATTTAGAGATCGAAATACAAGGCAGCTGTCCACTCATAATCTGGCAGTAAAAAGTTGTCACAAATCGATTTCAAAGTTACTGATTACTATAGTGTATGATAGCAAAACCCGATCAATTACCCATGAATACTTGCACTTCCCGGCATAATTGACCTTCAAAACGCGAGGTATATTTTCACACTTATGTATTAATGTGTTTTATGTCAAAAAAACGAAGTTTGATCTTTTCACCATATTTTTACTTTAGCAGCCATTTATTCAAAATCTTCAATCGCGACTTTCTGCTCATTTTGCCAGAACACCACTCATATGTGTTTCTAAAAGAACTGTATGAAGTTTAATTACGCTTTTTGACACTGAGCTAGAAAAAATACCACATTTATACTGTATGCGTATTACAGTGGATGTAGCTGATAAAGTATCGGTACTTATATTTCAGATTCATATTGATTCTGGTAAAAACTTCTGTGATTTAGTTATATAGTCCAATAGAAGTGCAACCATCTGCACTCTTAAAATTATCTTACTCTTGTGGAGAAAAAACTAACTCAACGGTCACAGCTCATTTTGTTGAGTAAAATCTTACTCAACGTTGGATAAACTTTACTCAACGTTGAGTAAGATGTGCTCAACATTTAGTTATATTGACTTAACCGAGTAAGATTTTACTCAACAATGAGCTGTGACCTTTTTACTCAACAAAGAGTAAAATAATTTTTAGAGTGTGGGGAATATCTCATATGAGTGCAATATAAGTTGTGGAAAACCAATCCCCAGGTACCTGACAATGATTTGTTATTATTAAATTGAAGGCACTGAACCCATTTGACACCCTATTGCTCCCAATTGTCTTATTCCAGTTTGCAAACTACCCATCATCCCCTTTGCCCCCTGATAAGTCGTCAGGTGAGTGCAAGAAACTTGTATTCGTATATGCAATAGCTGCCATTTGTCATAAATTTGAATTGCACACTGTAGAAAATTCCAGTCTTGGGTCAGTGGCTTTTGAAATGGTTTTTCAGGTGACGGTGTCACCTGAAAAACCATTTCAAGAGCTGCTGATATATTAGTCTGTGCCACAGACCAGTTTATTATTGGAAACACACCACCTAGTCACTAACTTGCAATTCACACCACCCACAGTAGACTCAGGAAACTGAGCACAATTTTGCTTGCGCCTTAGGTGCTCGCAACATCCTGGCCTCCAATCTCTCGCTCCTTCGGCGCTCGTTGTTAGTGATATGTACAAAAATTGAGTCTTTGACAAAGACTACTGATTTATGGGAGAGAAGTTTTGGGGATATTTGCCTGGGATATGTACAGTCTGGTGACAAGGTGTCACATCAATATAACAAATGGCAGCCATTGCTGATGTGACTTTCTTGCACTCACATAAAGAAGTATCACACCATTTTGTATGACAATCTTGTCAGTTGGGGTTACCTCGGTGTTTGCCTGAAATTTTTTTGGAGCAATAACAAAGTCAATGTGATTGGTTAATAAAACAAACATAACTTGCAGGATGCTGGTTAGGGAATACTGTGATAGTCATGTTTATAAGCTTACTGCTGAACTATATGCTGTGAAAGGTCTTGTTTCATATCAAGTGAAATGATATTTTTTTGTTTAGTTGTCAGATAACAAACACACAATATTAAAAAGAAAAATAGAAGCATATTAAATTTAAGTATGAAGTTTGTGATTTCAATGTGAATAAACTCACCCATATTCAGTCTTTAAGATAGATTGACACAAAACAAATGCACGTTTGAAATTTCACTTATGATTATTCTTTTTCAAGTTAGGAGCAAGCTTTACAAAGTTTTAAACATTGGCTACTGTGTTGTAATTACTGTAGCCTCCCCCCCCCCCAAAAAAAAAAAAGAGTACAAGATGACATATTATTTCCTCGTTTTTGTTAAGAATGCAAATATTGTTTCAAATAAGGTTAGGATTTATATAAGATATCAGTCAAAAATTCTTATTGGCTAATAATTTGAGTTTTAATAGGGGTGACACACATTAGGCTGTTAACAGTTCATGAATTACCCACTTAATACAAATAGTAATGGAGAAACAGAATCATGATGCTTTTTGATAGAAATATGATGATATAGCACAGAACGCATATTTTGATAAGAGCAAACATATCAGATATACCGGTGTACTGTTTCTGATATTTATAGACACACATAGCATAAAAACAAAGTTCAAGTATCTTTATTCCTACCAGACTAGGAGACAAGGTCTATATATCAGCAAAATATACATATCCTTGTCAAATCGTGCAGTAGAATTAATTTCTCCATCTCAAGTCAACAGAATTGGATATACCAAGTGAGGCCATGGTGCTATTAATGTCTTTATCTACACCTATCGTGTTTATTTTCATGATGACAATAGTTCTTTAATCATCAGATACTGGTTTATTTTCATGATGACAATAGTTCTTTAATAAGTTTATTTTCATGATGACAATAGTTCTTTGATCATCAATAAATTAAATGATTGTTTATTCTACATCATCAGATTACTCCTCCATCATAATATGTATAAACATACAGAATAAGTGAATTCAATTTGAATGCTTTAAATTAACTATGCTTGTAATGTTCAGTATAATGTTGAATGTATTTTTACAAGACTTTGCACAAATACAACGCTGTATGCAGAAGAGAAATGGGAGCTGATCGATAGTGTGATTTGGAGTACTATTTCTACATACAATCTGACACAACACCCACGTCAGCACAAATCCAAACAGCTCTTGTGAATCGTCTCTTATCGACTCTTTTCTACTCATGAATCGTACTCATCAATTTATACTACAGCTCTAAACCCCTATGCTATTTACACATGATGAGTGTTTTCTTTCGAGTTTTCGCAAGTAATTTCCAAGCAATTTGTCACAGAAAAGAACTTGTAGAGCTATTAGCCTAGTTAGCCCATCAGGTGTTTTTTTGGCCAACCTCTGGGAGAACTGTCGCCTAAAACCATCCTCTTCCTTAAGGACACAGTTCAAGAAGAGCTACCTTTCCTGTTGACTCATAGCACACTTCTGATTATTTGGGTATCAAAACTCATACCTTGTTAACTTCAAAGTATATTGATTAGAGTATACTACTGAACTGTGCCTTAGGAATGAGGCTGTCAGATTAAAATATCTGGAGTGCCGGTTGAAGTAGGCAGACAATGGATAACATACCATCTCTAATCAACACCTGTGGTAAAAATTTTCAGAGCTTTTCACTTTCGGCCTTTTTTTCTGAAACTTTGATAACTAACATTTGTACCTTAACCTACATACGTCACAAGACTCTAAATCTCAACAAGGCATTGGATGTTGATAATAGTTCTCCCTTTATCAGATTAAAAAGTTACAAAGTTATGATGAGTTTTGTTTGTGATATGGAACTGACATTGATGCCTCTATTTGTAAGAAACAACCCCATGTTCAATACCCTGTTGACATGTTGATTTTTTACATTATAGTCTCAAGATATCAATTTTAATTTTTACCCTCCTCTTTCTATGACAAAACAGTCTGACAAACTTTTTGTTAATTTCAAACACCTTTTGTGGACGCAAAGAGGGAGAAACGCTGAATATGTCTTGCTTCGTCATTTTCATCAATAGGGAATTGAGCACGTCCCTGTCAGGGACAGATACAGAGACTGTCAGTGAGCTGACAAAGTACCAGGTTAGTTCTGAAGGTGTAATGAATCAAACCTGTATGGGGTTGACACTAAAATATCAGCCTACGGGCTGTTTGGCTACAGGCTGGACTTACTGAACACATTTCACTCATTCTCGAATCAAAGTCATTGTTTTGCTGTATTTCTGTAGAAGTTTATGCAGTCTTGAGAGGAGTCTGTGGATGTTATACTGCTAAAGCTTGTTAAGATGTTGTGTAAGAGATTAACGGAAATCATTGTATGTATGTATATGACATTGCAGGTGGAGTTTTGTGCATGTATTTTCCTTGTATACATTCACCTGCATGTGAATATTTTAGCACGCCTATTTCCTGTAAATTCACTTTTCTCGGTTGTAAATTTACGAAACTAAATTGCAAGGACATTTGCAGGTGTCCTGCCATAAAAATTTCTGTATTCGCAGTTTTGAATACCATCATAAAATCTGAAGCATTACTGTATATAAAAAGTTTGATTTTATATCATATAGGTTATAGTAACAAGCATCAACACTATACATTAGCTCATTTGTTCTTATTCCAAAATTTCTTAAGAAAATATTCTGTCCTCAGTTGATGTTATGCAAGTTTTTACTTTAGATCATCCATTGAGGCTGGATTTTTGTCCCTTTAATTTTCAAAGAAAAAAGTGGATGAATAGTTGGCCATAATTTCTGCCATCACATATAGTTTGCTAGTTAGGTTTTTTACTAGTTTGCAAGTTTAAATTCTGTACTAAAATCAAGATGTCGCAAATCTTGAAAATAAAAATAAAATAGAATTGATGCAAATTATAAAGCATTTCATTTCAACCCTTCGAAATATAATAGGGCCTATATTAAACAAATTTTATAGCCAGACCTTCTATGGACCTCCCTAATAACAATACCCAACCTATCCATTATTCATCAGAGAAAATGAAATGTTTGAAGCCAGTGACAACAAATAATTAGAGCAGCGCTGTACAGCAGACTAATCCAGTTGAAATATTCATCATATTTACACTTCACCAATTCCCTGTGCATGCCATTTTAGTCTTGAACTTGACTATGAGCTGTGTTAAAGAAACATTATATTGTACTTCAATATGCCTGACCATGCTCTGGGATAATTTTGAAAATTCAAAGCTGAAAAGGTCCTACAATTTGTATATATGCAATAAGTGTTTGAAGTTCTTTATATTCATAGGAAAAGCCTGACACAGAAATACCAAGTTCGCATATTAATAGTTTTTATAAAGACAATAGGTATCAGGGGCATATCCAAGGGGTTTTGAGCCCAACTTCCCGAAGGCTACTGAAAAAAAGGAAAGAAAGATAAAGACACCAGTTGTGGTAACTCACCGGCTTAAAATGGCAAGCTTGTAAGTTTGGATGCCTTATTGCAACCTAACCCAACTGAATCTCACAATATCCCATTCCACCAAGTTAAGAAAGTTTCCGAGTAGATACTTTTTAAACAAAGAAGTTTTCAAAAGTGATAGGGTTAGTAATGCGTACACATGGTCTATATTAATTTGTTGAATCTATTCTCATGCTTGTTCCTTGTCAAAAAATTGTGGCACATTTCCAGAAAAAGTTTGATTTGCTAGATGAGTGTGATAAACAGTGTTTTGTTCAATAATTGTTGAAGATGAAATTAATTTCATTTAGCCAATACAAAGATTTGGACTCTTCACTGTACTTAAAACCTGTTAGGTTAAGTGCAAGATGCAATGGACAACAATTGTTTGCATGTCTGATTTGCTAGAATTTATTTCCTCCCTGTAAATGTTGAATATCTATCAATAGAATATAGGAAATAGTCAGGAAGGTGTTTCACTGTAATATGGTTCAGGATAGCAAAATATAGCACTCACAAGTTCAGAGGGGTGATGCCTAAGTGACAGAATAACATGCTGTTAAAATCTTGAGATGAATTTCAAATGGTTGCATAGTTAGTAGAATTTTAGCTCGTAGTATTACGCAGTCTTGTTTTTTTGTGAAGGAGTCGTGTTTGTCTGTGGCTCAGGGCATGTCAATAACATAGAACTGCAATGTACGCCTGCTGTTATTTTTAAATAAAACATGATAAGCTTATATAGAATGCATTCCCCCAAGTTACAAATCATGCGATACGTTTTTTGGTAAATTTAGCTTGTAATAAAATCAATCTTGAATATTGTTAAATAATATACTAGTTAAAGTAACTGTAGTAGCTTTCTGAAATATATGGAATTCAAAGAAGAAAAGGGAAAGTTTATTTCCATAAATAGAAAGAATTGGTCCATTAGAATATTGTTTGGTTTGTATTTTCTTCTTGTGTCACAACTTCAACTGCTTTTTAAAAATAAATTGACTGATATGTGTTCGATATATAGGGCTAGAGATTGGACATAATTTAGTCAGGAAATTCTGAAAATTTAGCAGTAGCAATAGCAGTAGTGGTTGAAGCAGCCTATACGAAAAGAGACCCTTGCTACCTTTAAATAAGTATTTGTTATATATTTGGTATGAAGATGTTGTTTTGAAAATGGTTCATCTTTAGGTCTAACCTTGCGAGATGTTGTCAACTGTAATCCTGATTATTAGCTAAAATAATACAAAAATAAAATACTGTTAATGTCACACATAAGAGTATTAAGAAATAATAGACCAAATGTGATGACTCACCCCGAAAAGGGGGACTTTGCGACAGAACACTTTTCAAGAAACTGGTGAAAATACGCAGCAAAAAATAAAAAAATAATAAGAATTTCCAGCAGATTTGCTGCTGTAAAATTTGATTGCCTTGATCAATTTCAACAAGTAAGATGTCATTTCAAAGCTTAGAAAATGTTTTAACAGATGAAATGATGAAATCAAAATTGATATCATCTGTAAAGTCCCCCCCCTTTTGGGGTGAGCCATCACAAATGATTTTCCAATAAACACGATCCAATCCACCTGCATGCGTTTCTTTCTAATAGCTCAATAAATCATAAATCAAATTTATTTTTCATCCTGATCTGCAGCACATTCCAAATGTTTGCACTTTTTACATATGAGCCAGAAATACAGAATGAAATAGATTTATTAGAGCAGTCAATCTTCTGTCTAAGGCAGGTGGTTTGATAAACCATTTAGTATGTAATAACAAATTAGCATAGTACTTTATCTATGTCACCCATCTACTGCTGCTAGCATAATAAGTTATGAATTTTTGAGGGATAAACCATACTAGAAAAACATGCATTTAAACTTGTGAACATGTTCCTTTGGATAACCAATTGATAAAATTGTTTATTTATCAGCATAATTGTCTAGCCTAAAATAATTGAATTGGGTACCATTTTAGTTAGCAAGTAAAGCTTTGACTTTGATTTTTTTACCTGCCTAAATATGAGATATTTTATTTCATTTGATGCTGGAAACTATTTTTTTATTTTATATATTTATATAAAGCCATGGGCCAAAAAATGTTTGGTTGGCCTCGTCTGATCTCAATTTTGAAAATCTTGCAAAATACAGATATTTTTCTTTACAATTTTAATAGGGTGGAGTAATTCAGCAAATAGTATTTTAAAAGTGTTAAACATCTATCCATATCCAACCCATATTTTGGTTTGTTTTTTACATTTGTACAGTTTTATGTCTGAGAAAAACAATAATAGATATTTTTTTTTTAATTCTGACTGACTGAACCTTCATCTGAGAGGGCATCTATAGCCAAACAAACATAATTTTCTTGGCCTTATTTGATGCTAGACAAACGTCATCTTGTTCATTATATGAATCGGTTTTAGTTAGTTTATCAATGTCACCAATTGCTGACAGCAAATTACTGACATTAATTTCAACAATCATTAAGCATGAATTCAAACAATCATACATGAATGAATGGTGCATACTAAGTATTATTGTAACATGTGCTAACTTACTTGCCATGAATAAATGTTATTCTGTTATGTATTTAATATTCTGATGATGCGTGAGAGCTTACAGTTTAAGCTTATAGCAGGTGGATGCAGTTGCAAAAATACATCTATATTGTGCATGATACATTATTGATACCAGGTAGTTTGTCAGTGAAGTTTCTATTGCATCACATTAATATTGGGTACCGGTAGTTTTTCAATGTTCTTATCTACTGCAGATTGAGTTTATCAAGGCCTGTGTCAACCCCATTATTTGATGGTTGTATCGTTGAGGTTGTATATTGTTATCACACATAGTGTTCTTGATGCATATCAGGTAGTTTAGTTGTGCCTTTGTTGAAGTTGTATACTGTTATCATATATCGAATAGGTGATACATTAATAGTTACACCCTGTTTTTTCAAGCAATACGGAGAGATATCTATGTTTGGGTGCTGTATCACATGAGGCCAAAGGCCGAATATGATATAGCACTCAAACATAGATATCTTCCGTATTGCGTAAGAACAAACAGGGGATAACGAATTTATCATTTAGTAGACATGAATACATTTATATGATAAACTAAAAAAAATTGAGTTATTATTGCAGCCCACGCAATACAGATGTTTGTTGCACTACGCAATACAGAATATATTGCGTAAGATGTAAAAGAACACATATAAGGTGAAGAAGAGTACCTACGCTATATAACTGCGCAATACAGAATATATTGCGTAAGATGTAAAAGAACACATATAAGGTGAAGAAGAGTACCTATGCAATATAATTGCGCAATACAGAATATATTGCGTAAGATGTAAAAGAACACATATAAGGTAGAGAAGAGTACCTACGCAATATAACCGCCCAATACAGAATATATTGCGTGGTTGAAAGAGCATAAAAGATTGAGATGGGCATTTGCAAAATATCCAGATGTATATAACACAATATATGTCAGAGTTATTGCAACTTCGCAATACCAGTATATATTACGTGGCTGTTAACCAATCAGCTTTCAGTATTCATGTCTACTAAATGATAATCATTGATATCAGGTAGTTTAGCTATATGCCCTTATATACTGCGAATAGCCGTGTTATCTATACCAAGTAGTTTTATCAAGATTACTATCTACTGCTGATAGCTGTGTAGTTGATTCCATGTAGTTTACATTTATTCTGAGGCAGGTTATCAATGCTCTTAACTACTGCTGATAGGAGTGTCATTGGTAGACAGGTAGTTTTAATGTCCTTTTCTACTTTGATACCTGTTTTAACCCTAAAGCTCCCAAAGGTTACCAAAGTCCGAATGCCTCATAGACGAGGGTTCTATATGGGCACGAAATCGCTGCCTAGGCAGCGTCCCCCTGGATTGCCTGCTATAGGTGGGCATGGGATTGGGATGCGAGAGGTCCCTGGTTCGAGCCCCGATGTAAAGCACAAATTTTTGACACCTCATTTCCGAAGAATGAAAAGGGGTAGGTAGGAGGTTAGGTTTAATGGTTTCATGTATATGTAGTTTATCATATATCACTGATAGCTATATATACATTGTATAATATTACTGATACCGAGAAGATCATCAATGCCCATCCACTCCTGCTGGTAACAATAAAGTGTTTTCAAATAGTAAGGTAGCCTACTAAAGAAAAATAAAATGTTTGAAATGGCAAGAAACTCAGCGAATTATAGGTAATCTCCCTATGATAATATCATCTTCCACTAGTATTAGGTAATTTGGTTAAGTAGCATACTTCACCTTCACAGCATGACTTACACTGCTCAACGTCTTGGAAAAACATATCCGTTATCAAGTCAATAATCAAGAGAGTTACATTATAGTAAATGTCATAAGTTCATTGAATACAATTTAATGGTTGAACTTTAATGTTGCAGCTTATCCAAGCTTATCTAACCATGAGCTTATAAAGTCTTAAATGAGTAAAATATCGGAGAGGATCTTACTGGGAATATCGTGTTTATAACTGGCAATTGTATAACAGACACAATACGTACGTGCCTTTAAGCTTTTGACCACATTTTCATTTTCCGTTCTTGTTATTCCCACTCTTTAATTTAGACTATGTCTGAAGTACTGCAATAAAGTAAAAGGCCAAGGCTCTTCACTGCTTTGTAGTATTGACTGAAAAAGTGCGCCCCTTGTAGCTTACCTGTTTAGGTTGTTTGAATATTCTCTTTGATCTAAAGTGAATCGTGCTCTGCTTTAGAATGGTGTTGACTATTTTACCTTTTCTAATGAGGTTGTATACTATGTCTTTCTTAGTATAGTATAATCCATGTAATTTTAACAGGAGGCATTTCAGCAGAGTAATAATCAAGTTAAGTAGGTCAGAACTTGATACCTAAAGAGATCCAAATGAAAATGTGATTCTACACAACTAGGGCACAGTGAAAACCTGTAGAAAAGTGCTAATTCTATAGATCAGGAAGTTAAAGTAGATGCATCATTTAAAATAGCTTAAAACAATTACTCTAATTTTCCTTATTGCTGGCTTACGCTTAGGTGTTGTAAGAGCAATAAAATTTTATTGCATTACTAGAAACAAAACATAGAAGACAAACTGCCTGGTGTTTATTAAGTCTCGTGGTTATGGGGTTTGAGATTAATTTCTCATTCTATGAAGTTGAGAAACAGTTGATGAAGTTTAAAAAAATATCAATTATTTTGATAGAAAGCAGGCAATTTTGGAATGGTTTAAAAGCTTCTAATGATAATAGTCTTATTGTCTTTCAAATTAATTATGATTTACCTCTTGAGATGCAAAAGTAACTTGAGTGTACTCTTTTTGCAAAATTATGAACTTGTTGTGGCAGTTGCATATAATGGATTTTGACATTTAGCCCTTATCATGAAAGCCTTAGACAGTAGGAAATTGCGTTCTGGTATACCATCATCTAATGGCTTAGATATGGGCTAATATGCCATAGAGCATTCAATATTAAGACAGTAGTAGACTATGCCTTTTTTTGCCCATATCCAATTGATGTTGTATACCTATGATAGTAAAGAACATTAAGCAGCTTTAACAAGCATGATCCCAGACAGTATCGATCACTTAGTAGGCATTTACCATTGAATTTTGTCTATATAGAAATAGCAATGTTTAAATATTTTGTTAACTTGTCATTTTCAGATACAAACATTTTTAAGATTTTGAAGATTTTAATGTACAAATCCACCTTAGTATTATGAAAAATTCAAAATTTTGCAAAGTTTCAACCTTAATTCTTATTATTTCTGCTGATATGTATTGTATTGATACTAGGTAGTTTATGAATACCATTTTCTACTGCTGATGGCAATATTTTTGATAAACAGGTAGTTTATCAATGCCCTTGTCCAATGCTGAATTCTATTCGTCTAGGAAAAATATATAAAAGTGTTAATCATGTCATTAAGTTTATCAATACTCCTATCTACTGCTGGCAACTGTATTACTGATACTAAAAAATTGATTAATTCTCATATTTGCTACTCTTTTAAGGAAAAATAGGGGGAAATGCTTGCAAATAATAAGGCACCTTAGTAGAGAAAATGACAGGTTTTGAATGTGCAATATATAAGGTAATCTCCCTATGATAATATCATCTTCCACTAATAAAAGGTAATTTGGTTAAGTAGCATACTTAACCTTCACAGCATGTCTTACACTGCTCATCATCTTGGAAAAACATATCCGCTATCAACTTAATAATCAAGAGAGTTACATTATAGGAAATGTCACAAGTTCATTGAATACAATTTAACGGTTGTGGTTTAATGTTGCGGATTATCCAAACGTATCTAACCATGATTTTATGAACTCTTGAATGAGTAAAATATCTAGGAGGATATTCCTGGGAATAATTGTCAGTTGTATAATAGGCAAAATGCGTGTGCCTTTAAGCTTTTGACCACATTTTCATTTTCCATTCTCGTTATTCTCAATATCACGTCTTTAATATAGACTCTGTCTGAAGTATAGCAATAAAGTAAAAGGACAATGCTCTTCACCGCTTTGTCGTATTGACTAAAAAGGTGCTCATTTTTAGCTCACCTGTTTGCGGATGTTTGTATATTCTGTTTGATAAGTAATGTATGATCCAATTTAGAACAGTGTTCACAATTTTTACCTGGTCTAATGATGTTGAATACTATGCCTTTCTTAGTATATTACAATCCATGTAATTCTAAAAAGAGGCATTTCAGCAGGGTTATAATCAAGTTAAGTAGGTTAGTACTTGATAGAGACTCATATGAAAATGTGATTCTACACAACTAGGACACGGTGAAAACCTGCAGAAAAGTACTAATTCTATAGATCAGGAAGTGTTAAAGCAGATGCACCATTTAAAATAGCTTAAAACAATTGCTTAAATGGTTTACCTTAGTGCCAGCTAAGGTGTTTCTAAAGTGATGAGATGTAATTGCATTCACTGGAGACAAAATATAACAGAGAATTACCTGGTGATGATCTTTTTTTTAGTACGGTCTTTAGTCTTTATTAAAATTTATGCAAAAGTTATAATAATTCACATGGTTAACAGTATCTGAGATAATCTTGTCTTAGAGGAAGTTTGAAAACTTTTAATGTAAATTTTTTTAATATTTTGATTCAAAACAGATGATTTTAAAATTGCTTGAAAGCTACTAATAATCAAATACTATTGCTATATTCAAAAGATTGTGATTTTCCGTGTAGATTCTTGGCTTACTGGAATATTTTTTTCAAAAATGAACCTCTTAGACTGTTTTGATTGGTAATGGACATGAACATTTTACCCTTATCATGAAAGCACTAGACATTATGAGATTGTACTCCTATGTACCATCATCTAATGGATATGGGCTAATATGCCATAGAACATTAAACATCAAGACAGTTTGACTATACCCTTACATGCCCTTCACCCATGCGATGTGATATACTTATGATAGTAAAGAACATTAAGCTGCTTCAACAAACATGATCCCAGACAGTATCGATCACTTAAAAGGTACTGTTGCATTTTGTCTATATATGAATTGCAGTAGTTTCAATATTTGACTGTTTGCTATTGTTAAGATCTAGTAGTAGTATTTTGAAGGTTTTAATGTAAAAAGCCACCATATTACTAAAAAAAAAAAAGAATTGTCAAATGTTCCAACTTTGATTCTCAATTCATTTTTTGTTGGTTCTAAAAGGTTTTTTCAAAATTTAACTAGTGGTACACAAATTGTGTGATAAGATTTTGTCCCACCGAAATCCTGATTTTTAGCAAAGATATTGCAGAATGTGAGAAACATACAACAGAAGCATTTTGTTCTTTACCACTAATATACCTAAATGCTTTTCCAATAAACATGACGAAGGGCATGATTCAACCCACCTGCATGGTGCATTTTTCTGATAGCTCATCAAATCACAATATCAACTTATATTTCATCCTAAACTACAGCACATATGTTTGTACTTTAGTAATTAGCCAGAATATGTACAGAATGGAATAAGTCATTAGAGCATTCAGTCTTCAGTCTATGGCAGGTGGTTTGATAAAGAATTTAGTATATAACATAGAATTTGAAGCATTTAACCCATCTACTGCTGCTGGCATGATGAATTTGGAAAGCCTTGATGTATAACCATGCCAGAAATACTTTAGTAAGGATAAACATGCAATTAGGCCTTTAAACATTGTTGATTAACATAGTCTAAATTTCACAGAATGTAAGCCTGATTATTCGGCAAAATTTTGATTTATTAGTCTAGCCTAATAAAATTGATTTGGGATCTATAATTATTAGCAAATGAAGCTTTGAGTTTTACTTTATCTAGATATTAAGTATTTAGCGCTAAATACTGAACACTCTTATATATAAATGCCTTGTTTGATGCTAGATAAGCATCATCTTGTTCATTACATGATTCAGTTTTAGTTTGTTTATCAATGTGACCAATTGCTGACAGCAAGTTACTGGCATTAATTTTATTGATACTCATATGAACTGCTAGCTGTATCAAATTAGGCATTTATATATAAGAGTGTTCAGTATTTAGCGCTTAATACTTACGCCCGTATTCCAGAAAGGTGTTTAGCTAAACCACGGTTTAACTGAACTTCAACTGTCCAGGAATGATACACACCATTGCAGCTTTCAAATTGAACAGCTCAATGAGCTGTGCTGTTGTTCTATTATATCCAGCTGTCAGTAGTAGGTAAGGACATTGTTTAACTACCTGATATAAATTATATAGCTATAAGAAGTAAATATGGGCATTGCTAAACTACCTGATATCAATTAATGTACCAAGTACGGTACACTATATACAGTATCAGTATCATGAATACAGCCATCAGTTAGTAGATGGAGGCATTGATAAACTACATCCACAGTATATAAGAACACTGATAAACTACCAGGTAATATCAATAAGGTTATCAGCAACTGAAATGACATTGATATACTACCTGGTATCAATAATGCATCATGTACAATATAGATGTATTTTTGCAACTGCATCCACCTGCTTTAAGCTTAAACTGTAAGCTCTCATGCATCATCATATATTAAATACATAACAGAATAACATTCATTCCTGGCAAGTAATTTAACAAATGTTACAATATTACTAAGTAAGCAACATTCATTCATGTATGATTGTTTGAATTCATGCTTAATGATTGTTGAAATTAATGTCGGTAATTTGCTGCGAGCAATTGGTGACATTGATAATTCATATAATGAACAAAATGATGTTTATCTAGCATCACTCAAGGCCTTTATAGATAAGAAAAAATAGTATCCAATTTGAAGCATTAAATATCTAATAGGTAAAGTCAAAATGAAAGCCGTGCTTGCTAACAACAGCACAATTTCCATTTTATTGAGCTAAACTCATAAATTTAAAATATGCTGATAAATCAAGCTTATGACAAGGTTTAAGATCTGACCCCGATTTGTCTGCCAAAAGTGGAAAAAATACAGATGCTTGAAATAAAGAATAATACATGTTATTAGGGTGAAATTTTGTGTAGAATTCAAATATGAAATAAAAAATGCAGCGCCATGCACTTGAAATTTTGTCCCATTGACTAATACAGGGCCGAGATTGACGAAAAAGTGGAAAAAAGGGCAAAATCCATTTGTTAAAAAAATTCAAACTTTTTTATAAAGTATGTTATCAAAACAATATTCCATACACTTATGGGCCACTACACTGGGCATAAGCCTATAGTTTTGTAGGGCCATATCTGTTAAAATAAAAAAGTTTGAATTTTTTTAACAAATCGCCGGATTTTTTACACACTTAGGGGTGGGGGTAACATTTTTGCATTTATTTTCACTTTTCAAGTACATTATGAAATAAAACATGTTATAAACTTAAAGCTGACATATTTCCAAACAAAATGAGGGGTAAACCATCTTTGTAGACCCATCCTATCAAATTTTATGAGGGATCGAACACAAATTTTTCGTAAAATAGCTGTATTTTTGGCACCCTTTTGTCACGCGACATGCCGATTTTAAACAACTAGCACGAGTAAATCATGCAGCTGATGCGGATAAAACTTGTTTTTTTGAGACTATTAGATCACAGTCTGACTAAAAACAAGTATAAATGGATGATATTACTATATTTTGTCACTTTAGAGGGCAATTTATAACAACTCATTAAAATTTTTGTCACTGAAAAATGCCTATTTTCGGGCAAAAATGGGCATAAATCGTAAAATTTCACAAAAACGACACATTATACAAATTTTTTGGTCACAAAATTAGAAACTACAGATATTTTTACCCTAGAAATGACATATTTCCATATAATTAACTGATTTTTTAACCCCTAAATATTTTTTTCACACTTTTGGCAGTGAAATCGGGGTCAGATTTTAAACCTTGTCATATGTATTTTTTGAAGTTAAAAAAGAAAGAAAGTTTGGACCATATAATCATTTGGTTAAACAAGTATTTCTGGTATGGTTGATCCAACACGATTTTCTCAATTTATTATGCTACCAGCAGTAGATGGGTGACATAGATTAAGTGCTTGATAATTCTATGTTATAATAAACCAAATGGTTGATGAAACCACCTGCCTTAGACTGAAGATTGACTGCTCTAATAAATCTATTTCATTCTGTGTTTCTGACT
>JXSR01S023829.1:25941-37965 GCA_000969725.1 Ophiothrix spiculata | reverse complement strand
AAGTGCTTGATAATTCTATATTTAAACTAAATGGTTGATGAAACCACCTGCCTTAGACTGAAGATTGACTGCTCTAATAAATCTATTTCATTCTGCTAGCAGCAGTAGATGGGTGGCATAGATAAAGTGCTTGATAATTCTATATTTAAACCAAATGGTTGATGAAACCACCTGCCTTAGACTGAAGATTGACTGCTCTAATAAATCTATTTCATTCTGTGTTTCTGACTGATTTGTATAAAGTACAAATATTTGGAATGCGCTGTGATCAGGATGAAAAATAAGTTGACTTTTGGATTTATTGAGCTAACACAAAGAAGCACTTGGAAGTGCATTTTTAAATAATTAAAGAAATAAAGAGCATAATAAAAATTATGCTCTTTATTGAGAAATCATATCAGTCCTTAGATAAAGATAATAATGCCTCTATTACATGTGACAACACCTAACATAAGCTATTTTGTTTGCATTATTTTATTTTCAACTAACCATTGGGATTTTGGTAAAACAAAATTTTGTCCATCACTAGTTAATTTGAGGATATCACCAGAGTCAATAAAATTTAATGAGAGTTAAAGATGAAATATTTTGATTATTTTGCCCTTTTTCTAAACAGTTTCCAACATAAAATCTTCAAAATGCTAGTATCTTTACAAATGACAAGTTGTCAAACAGTCAAATATTGAAACGATAGCTGATTCTATATAGACAAAATGCAATGGTAAATTCTAAGTGATCAATACTGTCTAGGATCATGTTTGTTGAAGAAGCTCAATGTTCTTTGCTATCATAGGTACAAAGCAGCAATTTGATAAGGGCATACAAGAGCATAGTCTATATATGTCTTAATGCTTTGAGGGAAAATGTAAATGTCAATTCAAATCAATTATAACAGGTTTAAAAAGTTTAGGATTTTCTTTTCAAAAAAAAAAGTATTTTTTAAGTAAGAGGAAAATCAATAATCCTTCTAAACAAAGATTTAATATAATATTATTAATAGCTTCAAAATCATCTATTTTGAATTGAAATCAGTGAAAATACATAACTTACATTAGAAGTCGCATCTTCATATTATGGGAGATTTATCTCTAGTTCCATAACCATAGGACTTAATCTAAACTCTTGCATACATAAGGACTGTATTTAAACAAAAATCAGATTAACACTTGGCAAATCCTTCTTTCAGATTTTATGTCTAGTAACAGCAATAAAATCCTATCACTTTGGCAGCACCTAAGCTGGCACTAAGGTAAACCATTTAAGCAATTGTTTCAAACTATTTTAAATGGTGCGTCTGCTTTAACTTCCTGATCTATAGAATTAGCACTTTTCTGCAGGTTTTCACCGTGTCCTAGTTGTGCAGAATCACATTTTCATATGGATCTCTTTAAGTATCAAGTACTAACCTACTTAACTTGATTATTACCCTGCTGAAATGCCTCCTGTTAAAATTACTTGCCTGATACTAAACTAAGGAAAACACAGCATACAACCTCATTAGAAAAGGTAAAAATAACCAACACTATACCAAACTAGAGCACAATTTACTTTACATCAAAGAGAATATAATGAGCTACCTGAACAGTTGAGCTATAAAGAGTGCATCTTTTCAGTCAATACTACAAAGCGGTGAAGAGCCTTGTCCTTTTACTTTATTGCAGCACTTCAAACATAGTCTAAATTAAAGACGTGAGATTGAGAACAACAAGAATTGAAATGTATTCAAGGCACATGCATTATCATTACAACTGCCAGTCCTGATGTAAACACATTGTTTCTTGTAAGATCCTCTTGGATACTGTACTTCTTCAAGAGTTCTTAAATTCATGGTTAGATAAGCAATGATAAGCTGCAACAAACACAACCGTTAAATTGAATTCAATTAACTAGTGACATTTCCTATAATGTAACTTTCATTGATTATTAAGTTGATGACGGATATGTTTTTCCAAGACGATAAGCAGTGTAAGACATGCTGTGAAGGTTAAGTTAACCAAATTACCTATTATTAGTTGAAGATGCTATTATCTTAGGAAGATTACTATATATCGCACATTTAAAAGCATTTTATTTTTTTAGTAAGCTATGTAACTTATTTGAACTTTTGTTTGTCTACCAGCAATGAGTATAACCAGCAGAGGTGGATAACCTCAAAAAGTATTAGTCTAGCCTAATAAAATTGATTTGGGATCTATAATTATTAGCAAATCAAGCTTTGACTTTTACTTTATCTAGATATAAAGTACTCTAAACATAGGCTTCAAACAGCCCAAAATAAAATGGTCAGGTATATTTTATATTTGGGACCCCGGTCGCACGTAGGTCAAGATCAGCTCTCCTCTCTCAATTTCATGAATGTTGAAAACAGAGTGAAGTTCTTAAAACTTTGTCATGTGCATAAAATATTCAACAATAACTGTGCAATATATCTCCATGAACATTTCCTAAAACTCTCTGATGTTCACAGATACAGTACAAGAGGTAGTGCGTACAATTTCATGGTGCCAAAAGTGAAAAGTCTTGCTGACTCCAGTTTCTATATTTCAGTGCAATTAGGGAGTGGAATTCACTCCCTGTTAACATTAAAGTATTGGCAACATTTCAGGCTTTAAAAGTGCAATCCGTAGGTATCTTCAATGAGGTCCAGTTTTTATCATGTTTATTGGCCGTGTGCTATTTTAGTGATTTATAAATTTATTTGTTTTTATCCTTGTATATTCCTTGTGCCATTTTTGCCTCATTCATTTTGCCATCTTTTATGTAGTTTATAGATGCCCTCATCTACTGGTAATAACTGTATCATTAATATCAGGTAGTTTATTAGTACCCTTATCTACCGCTGATAGCAATATCATTAATATCAAGTACTTTTTCATTGTCATCAACTGCTAGTAGTTCTATTGGGATAGATTATCAATTCCATTATCTACTGCTGAAACTGTATTATTAGCATTTGTTAATAGCCTTTTTTTCTTAAACAATAATATAGTGTAGTAGAGAAAGTAAGTGGTTTCAACTGTTCAATGAGTAGTGAACTCCTTATGTCATGTTTCACTAATAATAGGTAATTTGGTTAAGTAGCATATTTAACCTTCTCAGCCTGACTTACACTGCTCATCGTCTTGGAAAAACATATCCGTTATCAAGTCAATAATCAAGAGAGTTACATTATAGTAAATGTCATGAGTGCATTGAATACAATTTAATGGTTGCAGCTTATCCAAGCTTATCTAACCATGAATTCATGAACTCTTAAATGAGTGAAAATCATGGAGGATTGTGCTAGTTACATAGTGTTTACTACTGTCGGTTATATAATAATAAGCACAATGCATGTGCCTTTAAGCTTTTGACCACATTTTCATTTTCCATTCTTGTTATTCCCACTCTGCTCGTCTTTAATTTAGACTATGTCTGAAGTACTGCAATAAAGTAAAAGGACAAGGCTCTTCACCACTTTGTGGTATTGACTGAAAAAAGTGCGCTCTTTATAGCTCAACTGTTCAGGTTGTTTAAATATTCTCTTTGATCTAAAGTGAATTGTGCTCTGCTTTAGAATGGTGTTGACAATTTTACCATTTCTAATGAGGTTGTATACTATGTTTTTCTTAGTATATTCCAATCCATGTAATTTTAACAGGAGGCATTTCAGCAGGGTAATAATCAAGTTAAGTAGGTTAAGATACTTAAAGAGATCCATATGAAAATGTGATTCTACACAACTAGGGCACGGTGAAAACCTGCAGAAAAGTGCTAATTCTATAGATCAGGAAGTTAAAGCAGATGCATCATTTAAAATAGCTTGAAACAATTGCTTAAATGGTTTACCTTAGTGCCAGCTTAGGTGCTGCCAGAGTGATAGGATTTTATTGCTTTTTATTGCTGTTACTAGATATAAATACTGAAAGAAGGATTTGCCTAGTGTTAATCTGATTTGTGTTTAAATACAGTCCTTATTTTTTCAAGAGTTTTTATTAGGTCCTATGGTTATGGAACTAGAGATAAATGTCCCAGTATATGAAGATAAGAGCCCTCTAATATAATTATAATTATTTTCACTGATTTTAATTCAAAATAGATAATTTTGAATTGGTTTTGAAGCAATTAATAATATTATACTAAATCTGTGTTCAGAAGGACTATTGATTTTCCTCTTATATGCTAGGTTCATGAATAATGTAAATATTTTTTTTAGATAAAAAGTTGAATTTTTAAATCTGGTATGATCTGCTATGTACCATCATCTAATGACTCAGATATGGGCTAATATACCATAGAACATAAAACACCAAGACATATAAAGACTGTGCTCTTGTATGCCCTTATCAAATTGCTGCTTTGTACCTATGATAGCAACAAACATTGAGCTTCTTTTACAAACATGATCCTAGACAGTATTGATCACTTAGATTTTAATGTTAGAAAGTGTTTAGAAAAAGGGCAAAATAATCAAACCATTTCATCTTTAATTGCCATTACATTTTGCTGACTCTGTTGATTTTTAAAATTAACTAGTGATGGACAAAACTGTTAAGCTAAAATCCGAACTATTAAAAATAAAATAATGCAAAAATTAGCTTATGTTATGTACAGTCATATGTAACAAAAGCATTGTGTTCTTTATCTAAGGAATGATATGATTTCTCAATAAACGTCATAATTAAATCTTCTTGCATGTGCTTATTTGGGTTAGCTCAAAGTCAACTTATTTTTCATTCTGATCTGCAGCACATTCCATATGTTTGTACTTTACAAATCAGTCAGAAACACAGAATGAAATAGATTTATTAGAGCAGTCAATCTTCAGTCTAAGGCAAGTGGTTTCATCAACCATTTAGTTTAAATATAGAATTATCAAGCACTTTATCTATGCCACCCATCTACTGCTGCTAGCATAATGAATTAGGAAAATCTTGATGGATAAACCATACCAGAAATACTTGACTAACCAAATGATGGTCCAAACTTTCTTTCTTTTTGACTTCAAAAAATAGATAAGCTTGATTTATCAGCATAATTTTAAATTTATGAGTGTAGCCTGTAGCCTAATAAAATTGAATTATTGTACCAAAGCTTTCATTTTGACTTTACCTACTTTGATTAGATATTGAATGATTCAAACTGGATACTATTTTTCTTATCTATAAAGGCCTTTAAGTAATGCTAGACAAATGTTATCTTGTTCATTATATGAATCAGTTTTAGTTAGTTTATCAATGTCACCAATTGCTGACAGGAAATTACAGACATTAATTTCAACAATCATTAAGCATGAATTCAAACAATCATACATGAATGAATGGTGCGCACTAAGTAATATTGTAACATATGTTAACTTACTTGCCATGAATAAATGTTATTCTGCAATGTATTTAATATATGATGATGCGTGAGAGCTTACAGTGTAAGCTTAAAGCAGGTGGATGCAGTTGCAAAAATACATCTATATTGTACATGATGCATTATTGATACCAGGTAGTATATCAATGTCATTTCTGTTGCTGATAACCTTATTGATATTACCTGGTAGTTTATCAATGTTCTTATATACTGTGAATGTTGTTTATCGATGCCTCCATCTACTAACTGATGGCTGTTTTCATGATACTGTCATTGTACATATTGTACCGTACTTGGTAAATTAATTGATATCGAGGTAGTTCAGCAATACATATATTTCTTCTTATAGCTATATAATCTATACCAGGTAGTTAAACAATGTTCTTATCTACTACTGACAGCTGTAAATAATTAATTGCCACAATTTAGTTTATAGATGCATTTGTCTACTTGTAATAACTGTGTTGTTGGTATGAGGTAGTTTATTTGTACCCTATCTACTGCTGATATATATATATTTAATATCAAGTACTTTTTCATTGTCATCAAGTGCTAGTAGTTCTATTGGGGTAGATTATCAATTCCATTATCTACTGCTGAAACTGTATTATTAGCATTTGTTAATGGCATTTTTTCTTAAACAATAACATAGTGTAGCAGAGAAAGTCATTGGTTTTTTATCTGTTCAATAAGTAGTGATCTCCTTATGTCATGTTTCACTAATAATAGGTAATTTGGTTAAGTAGCATATTTAACCTTCTCAGCATGACTTACACTGCTCATCGTCTTGGAAAAACATATCCTCTATCAACTCAATAATCACGAGAGTTACATTATAGGAAATGTCACGAGTTCATTTAATACAATGTTATGGTTGTGCTTTAATGTTACAGCTTATCCAAGCTTATGTAACCATGAACTTATAAAGTCTTAAATGAGTAAAATATCTGAGAGGATCTTACTGGGAATATCGTGTTTATAACTGGCAATTGTATAACAGACACAATACGTGTGCCTTTAAGATTTTGACCACAGTTTCATTTTCCATTCTTGTTATTCTCAATCTGGCAGTCTTTAATTTAGACTATGTCTGAAGTATAGCAATAAAGTAAAAGGACAAGGCTCTTCAACATTGTGTAATATTGACTGAAATGTGCGCCCCTTGTAGCTTACCTGTTTAGGGTGTTAAAATATTCTCTTTGATCTAATATAAATCGTGCTCTGCCTCAGAATGGTGTTGACTATTTTACCTTTTCTAATGAGGTTGTGTACTATGTTTTTCATAGTATAGTATAATCCATGTAATTTTAACAGGAGGCATTTCAGCAGGCTAATAACCAAGTTAAGTAGGTTAGTACTTGATATCTATAGAGACCCATATGAAAATGTGATTCTACACACAACTAGGGCACGGTGAAAACCGCAGAAAGTGTTAATTCTATAGACGGGGAAGTTAAAGCAGTTGCATCATTTAAAAGAGCTTAAAACAATTGTTTCAATTCACTTTATTGTAGCTGAGGTGTTGTCTGACTGATAAGATTTTATTGGATTCAGTGGAGACAAAAAGATAGACTAAATTATCTGGTGTTGATTTTGTTTTGTTGTGGATTTGAGGTAGATACAGGGTGTCCCAGAAAAAACCTTACAATCTTAGCGTGTACTTTTCAGAGGTTTAACGGAAAGTCAGAAAGTATATAAACGTTGCATTTTATAGCCCATAAATTGGACTTACCACCGTTTGTTTCATTTCAATCGGTAGTGTACAACAAAAGTTATGTTTTATCAAATATTGGGGGGGATTTTTGCCTGGTCCAATTTCATGATTTGCTCATAAAGTATGGGTATTTTGAATGGAATAAACATAGTTTACTTTGGAAAAATTATCATATCTGTCTTTTTTTCTTCACAAATTTGTACATTTTTTCAGCATAGATAAAAGATAGCATGCGCATAATGAATTAGTAAGCATCGTTACAGTTGAGTCAGTAGATGAAGAACATTACTCATCAGTAGATGAAGAACATTACTCATTAGAACTTCATTCAAGAGGAATCGTGAAATTGGACCAGGAAATTTTACATCTAAATATTCGACAAAGCATAACTTCTCTTGTATATTACTGACTGAAAATATAAAGGTATCTTAAAGTTCAATTTATGAACTATAAAATGCAATGTTACATACTTTCTGACCTGTCTGTTAAACCTAAGAAAATTGAAGATTGTATGATTTTTCTGGGACACTCTGTATCTCTTAATGTGAAGTTTGAGACTATTAAATGTAAGCTAAACAATTTTTAATGAATTTAATTTAAAGTGGATGAATGTCAAATGGTTCTAAAGCTGATGATAATCTTGTACTGACTTCAGAAGGATTATGATTATGATTTTCCTCCTTGATTCCAAGCTTACTAAAGTATACGTTTATCAAAAATGGAACTTTTTATGTTTCCTATGATTGATAATGTGCAATGACATTTTACCCTCATCATGAAAGCACTAGACAGTAGGAGATTGTACTCATAATAACCTTTTCTAATGGCTTTTATACAGGCTAATATGACATAGTACATTCAACGTTGAGGCAGTTGTAGACTATGCCCTTATCCAATATCTGCGATGTCCCTATGATAGTAAAGAACGTTAAGCTTCTTCAACAAACATGATCCTAGACAGTATCGATCACTTGGAATTTACCGTTGCATTTTGTCTATATAGAAATAGCGATCGTTTCAATATTTGACTATTTGTTAACTTGTGATTTGTCAAAATACTATCAGTTTGAAGATTTTAATGTAGAATATCTTACCATACTTTTATTTCAGTATTTTGTAATAAAAGGCAATGTTATAAAAACATTTTAAATTTTATTACTATAGAAATCTTTCTTTTGCTCTCTAATTTCTCAACAAGTAGCAAGTGATGGACAACATGTGATGTTTCATTATATAGTGATGCCAGAGATAAATCTTGCATGGTTATACTTAAAGATTTGGCTGAATATTTAATTGCTAAAGTTATACAATTTGTGTTCAAATTTGAATACATCTTGCCTTTTTATTCTAATTGCCTTGAACATCGTGATTGATCAGAAATTATTGTAACATGGAAGAGGAAATGTTTCAATCATAGTACAAAAGGTGGACTATGGTTATGATTGCTAATCTGCTTAAGGTGTGAAGTGTTTGTGCATTTTGGTATAGCATTTTTCATTTGATTTGTGCAGCTGCTGTAAATGCTCACATTTTGATTCAGATATCACAATTCAGTAGAGCCGATTTATATGATTATCAAATAGAGGTTCGATTCAAATGTTAGCAACGAATCATTGTGACCAAAACAACAGCGTAGTAGATTTATCTACTCATCCTGCTTGTTACAGAACTTTCCAAGTACAAATAGGTTGAGACTGCACAGTATAACTAGTCACTGCAAGTGACTTCATCTCATTTGCCCTTCAACTAAAAATGTGTCCGTCCATCCCAAAACAGCCGTAAATGTAGCCTGTTGCCATTTTCACTTTTTAAAATATTTGAAAAGACCAAGATATAAAGATAAAATGACACTTCAATGAACTTTACTTGATTTCCAGATTTCAAGTTATGCTTTGTCAATAACTTAGATAAATGCATTCAAACATCAGTAAGCCCTATATTTTCTGGTAATTGTCTTCAAAATATATAAATATATTTCTTGAAATGAAATTTTCCTTGTGTTTTGACGTAAGCACAAGGATTGTGAATCTGTCAAAAAATTAATATCAGCAAATTACAACCTTGACATGTATTTTCACCCGTAGCGCAAAATGAAGCAGCTCATTTGAGATGGACGGTCACAAATAGGTATAGGGTTTCGGCTAACCAATTGGAATCCTTGTTAAAAACTGAATCGCACGCATTTAGAATATATAATATGCATCACTTAGTGTAGGATTACATGGATAACTTTAGTTAATAGGTGCACCACCATAAGTGCTTTTCACATGGGTCATTTTCTACATGCATTTGCTGGAAGTGTTTTACTTAGAATATTAAGGTCATATACTGGAGATGTGTACGCAGTAACATAAATTCCATTTAACACATCTACTCTAATTGTCTAATAAATCTGTCTTGATTTTTGGTTGCATTTTGTACAGAATAGTATGTCTCGGGCTACATGTTCTCTTTGGGAGATACTTTATTGATAAAATGTAGGTAAATATAGAAACAACCCATACTTGAGTTTGCAGTAAAATATAGACGTGGAATTTATATAGGTATGGTAATAGGCATCCCATGAATTTAATGCATATATGCGTTATCGGGATTAGCCTGGCTTTCAGCCGAATATTATAAAAATATAAACATTTAAAAAATATATAGTTCAATGGAGCCAACACGGATAACTATTTCTAGTTTACTGCTATTCTACTACAAATATTTTCGACAATTGCTGTCATCAGGTTTACATCTGAAACAAACAAATCCAATAAAGATTAACAAATACTTAGTAGTTATGCTTTATAAATTGTAGTTCTCACGTGAATGGATGTACAATATAGTGAAATTTGAAATGAAAGTCTTAAGTCAATTGTTATGTTAATCTGAAAAAAGACAACAAAGAATGCAACAGCTCATAAACATTAAATAGATTTCAGCCTCAACTTTGATTTTACTTCTCCTTGATAATCTTGAAACTGTTAATATAAAAATGTCAAACTCTAACCAAATCTTCCAGCAGGTGCATAACCTCAGAATATTGTCAGCTTCTTTAAATCATGATAATCATACAGTATCTGAACCCAAGTACCTTATATGGCACAATATTGTTCAATATGGATCATATTAATGATGTTATTGCACAGATTGATTCCAAAAATCACAACCTGCATATGATAACAAATGATAACAAATGTTAATATCATAACAAAACAGGTATCAAGCCCTAGTGGAATACTGTTATATATTACACGAAAAATATTCACACAGATGTTCTAGATGAACATATACAAAATATGATTCTAGTATGACATCGTTGACTGACAGTGACAATAGCGCTTAAAAATCTTGACGAGGAGCTTAAATCAAAATATTGACGTGTTGGGTTTGTGTTAGGTTTCTTTTGACTTTGAAGCATGAAAAAGGGAAAAAAGACATCAATTGCGCTTGTGAGAGAGGCAGGCATTCCCAGTTGTAATGAATCATCATAAGGAATCAAATCCATCGCCTTAAACGCGTTTTGTTATCTCAATCAACTTTCCTATGACAGATTCTGCCAAAGGTCTACAACACTTCAATCTCACCCTTCCCTCATAGCCTGGGGACCAAGTTCAATAACCTGTGAAAACTTGAGTTTGGTGCTAACTTCAGTGTGAATTTGGGTATTCCAACATTTTTTTTTAAATGTTATCAATACTTTATCACAGATCTCCAATAGATGCATTGAATGAGAACCAACATATAAAACAGTAGTATGTTATTTCGTCTGTGTGTGCTCTTACTGTGTGCCGTATATAAGCAGGGCTGTCAATTACCAATATCCTGAACTCTCAAGTAATTCGAGATTAAATCTAAAAACTTGATTTCTGTAGGCAAAGTTCTTAGAATCAAATTTTGTTTCTGTCATCACAATGTTGAATCCTTTTTTACATATTTATTTTCTAATATGATTCTAGCTATGAGCTTGCAATCAAATATTCAAAATCAATTAAAATCTTGAAGAAAAAATTTTATGTGACAAAAATTATTGGTTTGATGATATACATGTTCATTCTTGCTTGGTACAGTTTTACTCAAGTTTGTTTGAATTTTATAGCGAAAAATGGATGTTGAAATCAATGTGCCTATCAAAGATTGGTCTGTATTATTGATGAAACCGTGGATTCTGTTTTCAATGGGAAGTGCTCTTGAATTGTTGCAGGTAATAGTAATCTCACAGTATTTTAACTGAATTTGGAACATTTTGAATCGGATAGAATAAGGAAATGTACGCTTTGATTGAGGTAAAAGAGTATATTTACTTCCATGGAAATCTCTTGAGAGTGTAGTAAAATGCTTACAGTCTTTTATTTGAGATAGGAAAACATTTTGAATATGATTTTAATTTTTTGAAAAAAGTTTAACCATTTCACTTGAAAATTAAATTGCATAAGCCTATACTCTGTAAATCTTGAAGTATGCAACAAGCAGCCAATTAACGCACAAAATCCAATATGACCATATGGGGAAATAAATTAGTCCATATTTCTCGATTCATAACAATGTACCCAATCTTGCTGAATATTTAATAAACTTATATTCGAGGTTTGTCCATGTGATAACAACAAAATTAGCCAAAAATAATACCAACATCATCAATGATTCAAGTAAAAAAAATATTTATACGCAGTGATTTGGTCTTAATCAATCATTACTAGTCTCTTACACAATACAGAACCAAATGTTGTAGAATACAAGTGATATGCTATGGATCTCGTAGCAGAGTCTGATTGCTTGTTGCATACTTCAAGGTTTATTGAGTATAGATACCAAGGCATAACCAAAATTACATAAGCATAAGTTTATCTCACAGTATTTACATTTTGACAATTTAATCAGATTATTAGGTACAGAAAGTTTGTGTTTTTATTCAGGTTAAAAAGTATGTTTAGAGACTAGGACATGTCAATTGTTCAGCCAAAAATATTTTACATTAGATTGATAAA
>JXSR01S023829.1:0-25891 GCA_000969725.1 Ophiothrix spiculata | reverse complement strand
CATCATAGCCTGGGGACCAAGTTCAATAACCTGTGAAAACTTGAGTTTGGTGCTAACTTCAGTGTGAATTTGGGTATTCCAACATTTTTTTTAATGTTATCAATACTTTATCACAGATCTCCAATAGATGCATTGAATGAAAACCAACATATAAAACAGTACTATGTTATTGAGTCTGTATGTGCTCTTACTGTGTACCGTATATAAGTAGGGCTGTCAATTACCAATATCCTGAACTCTCAAGCAATTCGAGATTAAATCTAAAAACTTTATTTCTGTGGGCAAAGTACTCAGAATCAAATTTTGTTCTGTCATCACAATGTTGAATCTTTTTTTAAATATCTATTCTCTTATATGATTCTAGCTATGAGCTTGCAATCAAATATTCAAAATCAATTAAAATCTTGAAGAAAAAATTGTATGTGACAAAACTTATTGGTTTGATGACATACATGTTCATTCTTGCTTGGTACAAGTTTGTTTGATTTTTATAGCGAAAAATGGTTGTTAAAATCAATGTGCCTATCAAAGATTGATCTGTATTATTGATGAAACCGTGGATTCTGTTTTCATTGGGAAGTGCTCTTGAATTGTTGCAGGTAATGGTAATCTCACAGTATTTTAGCTGAATTTGGAACATTTTGAATCGGATAAAAATAGGAAATGTGCGCTTTGATTGAGGTAAAAAGAGTATATTTACTTCCATGGAAATCTCTTGAGAGTGTTGTAAAATGCTTACAGTCTTTTATTAATGATAGGAAAACATTTTGAACATGATTTGAATGTAGTGGATAAAGTTTAACAATTTCACTTGAAAATTAAATTGCATAAGCCTCTATACCTAAGCAAGGCATAACCAAAATTAAATATGCATAAGTTTATCTCACAGTATTTAAATTTTGACAATTTAATCAGATTATTAGATACAGAAAGTTTGTGTTTTTATTCAGGGGAAAAAGTATGTTTAGAGACTAGGACATCTCAATGGTTCAGCGAAAAATATTTTACATTAGATTGATAAAGTTAATTACATCTTGATAAGCATCATAATTTTCACAATAAAATTACATAAGCCTGTACATAACACAACATATGCTAACAAAATTACAAAAGCCTATATATGTATTATGCCATGTCTAATAACTTGATGACCCTGTTCAGCATATGACACCATTCTGACATTTGCAAGTAAATTACTGTCTCCATTTTGTCTTGTTTTTCCAAGTTTTCCTATATCTAATCATTCTATTTTCTCCTCTTTTTCTTGTTTTTACAGGCGGAACTCTCTCAGGCATTAACTTCCCTCACAGAGAAAGCAAGGAGTGCCAAAGACTTTATGGTGCAGTTAAAACACACCGTGGAGCATGTACAGGTGCGTATCTCAAATGGAATTAGTATCTTATTTTGAAGTTCTTATAGTCTTTTAACTTGTTTCTTATTTTAAATACTTCAAGGGTACAGATGTGGATGAAATGAGATATTGAAAGTATTAAACCTATCGGCTAAGCGGTATTGGCTTGCACTAATTGGATTTTAGGTTAAAGGATATATGAACCGGTAGATTTATAGTCTTTGAAAATTTTTTTTTGCAAGAATACAAGTACATTTGGGTTAAAGATATTATTTATTTACTAGAACAAGAATGTTCAAGATCAAATAGAACTTGTTTCATCCTAAAATGTAGTTATACGAGGAATTTATAAAAAGGGGAATCAGCACTCATTTTGACTGCTGAATCCTAGGTGATGGCGGCCATCTTGGATTGTAACTTATGGAAGTTTAGTTTTTGTACCTCATGCATTTTACCAAGGTGCCACACTTTGAGACTCATCAAAACAAAATGGTGGGAAAATTGGTGTACCTAACACAGAGCAAGTTGCAGTAGACAGTGCTGGAACGCCCTGGGAGAAACATGGAAACGGTTTGCGCATGAAATAAGCTGTAATGCATCAAATATGTATGCATCAAATAAAGGTTTCTGCAATTTCCATAGCTCTTGGGCTTGTGTTTATGTTTTTGTTTTTTTTAAACCAATCCAAAGTACAATAACTCTGCTCAATGCAGGAAAATAAAATAACAGGAGTCAAGGTTCCTATTTCTTAATTCCTGAAGTTCAGATTCATTGTTTTGGAATCACTTTTCATCTTCACCATCGGGCATTAAGAGCAAAGCGCCCAAACCTGCTGTGCTGTTGCTGAGAGTTAAATTTAGCATCCTTGAGCACAGCGTTAACTCTCATGTATTCTGCTCAAAGTAGGTTTCAATTGGATACTACCAGTCAGTGCTTGGAAGGTAACAGACTGGGTGTGAAAAAGCATGTGTAATAATTTAAAAAAAAATTACAATGAAGGATATGGCCCAATCTCTTTCATTTTTGGTACAGGATGTCTCCTTTTAATCCAAAAAGTGTCGTTAATGCATCAAAGCTCAATGCAATGATTTTACCTCTTTTCATTCTTTGAAAATATGTACCAGAGCAGTTCGGCGGAACTTACAATTCGGATACTTATCCGAATTTACGTATCCGAATTCGGATACCCATATACATTTCGTATCCAAATTGTGATACCTGTATAAGAATAAGGATATGGAGGGGTATCCAAATTCTGATACGCCTGTCATGGCGCAGGAAACAAATCGATAGGGCAAGCTGGCAAGTACATGTAGAACATCTTTCTTGCATTTATGATAAATGTATCTGTGGAAATGTCATTTCCATCTGTGCAATTCCAGCGGGACAGCTTCGAAACATGTCCTGATTAAAGCATCAAGAAAGTATTGGCCAAATTATTTTGCCTTCTGTGATAAGGAGCTATCCTTATCACAGAAGGCAAAATAATTTGGCCAATACTTTCTTAGAATTTAGATGACAAATGATGATGATGTTGTTGACTTTTATACATACCAGTATGGTGCGCGGCGAAGCTGAATATTCATTTCAGCTGATATCCCGTTTCAGCTGTTTTTAATCCAAATTCTGATATGGGTATCAGAATTTTGATATGGAGTATCCAAATTCGGATACGTATCCGAATTGTGAGTTCCGCCGAACTGAGAGAAATCCACAAATTTTTGCACTGCACTACATTTAGTTTTGCACTTTTTACGCTCAATTTGTTTAGGGTTAAAATTTTTATGTGCATGAAAACCAAAATGCATGGAACGATTAGAATATAAAGTTGGCAGTGAAAGTTAACTATATACAAAAATATTCACCTGGACAGTATTGAATATATATTTTGATATTTGGAAAAAATGAATAACTTGTTTAGCCTAATCATGATCATTATATCAATAAATTTCATTAAGGCTAAAAAAAAATACCCTGGTTGTTTGGTTGTCCTCCACAACTGTTTTTAGCAAGTGCAGGCGGGTGGAATTAAAAAAAAAATTCAAATGTAGGTCAAAGCTACACCAAATTATGGTCTCTATAGATATGCAAATAAGTCTACTGTACCAACAAATCTCTTTATACAAGTTTAAAAACAGTATTAAAGTGTAAACAAAATGAAAACAACCATTTAAAAAAGTATTTTCAAAAGATCAAAATTCCCAAAGGAAAAAAGAACTTTTTTGGAAATCGGAAAATTAGGCGCGGTGTACTTTTGTACAGTAAAAACTTTTTTCCAGTTTTGAAAAATAGGAGTGGGGCGGTGGAGGACAACCACACAACTTTTGTTTTTGGCCTAATCAAGAATTAAAGATAATCATTTATGGGGACTGTTAACTGCAGATTCAATCCCAATTATCATCAAGATAATTTCTATCTGTTAAGTTTAATAAAGTATGTAAGAGTTATACCATACTTGTTTCATCATTGAAATACATAATCCAGCTACATACATTAATATACATTGTAAGAAACTGAGTGCATAAAATACCAACACATTAAACAGCATCTCATTCAAGAGGGGTCACCTAATGTTAAAACAAAATTGCCTGTTTTATATTATGTATGCATGCCGGAACTCATGATTTTTATGCGATAATGTACCGCCTGAGGAATTCTATGCTAGCTGCTGAAGAAAGAAGTCAGTTAAGCTTACAGATATGCATGCAGTAACCTACTATAATTACATTAAATAACCCATTTTCATCTAGTTTGTATGCATATGTGATACATAAATCATGTCAGATTTAGCACATTCCTGGATATAAATATTTCAAAAGGCCAATGCAATGTATCCAGAGTGTGGGGTGAAATATTCATGTTTTATGATGCTTGGCACGCTACATTGAAGTAGCAATCTGCATAAATATCTGAAATTTTATATTATGAATAAATTGTTTCATTGGGATATGGCATTTTGATATTTTTTGGGTTTCTTGGATATGCATTATTTTAAATTCATAAGAAACATTTCATCACATTAATTCAGGTTTTCTTTTTTCAAACAAGGCTAAGGCCTAAAAAAAATAATTGTTTGATTGGCGTAACATAGAAAAAAAAGTAGGGTAGGTAGGTTTGGATTTAAAAAAAAAAAATTGTAGTTTTTTAAAGTCTATGTTTCACATACAAAAATACAAAATATACGCGCATATACAAAAACATCTTCATTTTTTTCTGTAAGACATCTTTTATTTGTCATTTTGAATGTCCTGCAAGCCATATCTCTGGCCTCCGTGAATCAATTCCCATCAAATTTGGGATTTTGAAGTTTTATGCCAAGCTCAAAAAAATAAAAATATTTAGGGTCGGCGGTAAAAACAGGGTCGGTTGGGTTATGCCAATCAAACATTTGTCTTTTTAAGGCCTAAATGAACAAAGGGAGCAAAATGTCATCAAATGACTTCCTGTAAAAAAAATAAGATACAAATTTCATCTTCTTGAATTTTAACATTTACCTATATGTTCACTCCCGGGATGGGGGGTACTTAGTACAAAAGTGATCACGGGGATGTGCCGCAAACTTGGGTAGCAAAATCAGCTTGTCTGGTATACCAATGGGTCCTTTTTCTTTGCAAAATGTGGTATTTTGATAGGTTTGTTTTTCAAAATTTGCGCCAAAATGACGCAAATTTTAGATTTTTTTCCAAATTTCAAACAAAAATCAAGAAATTTGCGCCAAATTAGAGCAAATTTTCTGAGAAAATTTTCTGAAAATTTAGTATATGGATGAGTCCCTTTTTCTTGAAAATTGGTATATGCATGGGTGGTACTTCAATTTTCCCAGCGGCACACCCCTACCAAAACCAAACTTGAGTACCCCCCCCCCCCCCGGGTGTTCACTAATCATTATTTTAAACATGCATTGATTTTAATCGATACTTTTTGATATTTTTTTATCTCTTTTGCTTTGCAGTCCAGTGGAATTGATTTTGAAGCTAGTTTAGTTGCAAAATTTGACCAACTTATCGCCTTAATACAGAAAAGAAAAGAAGTACTGCTTCAGCAGGTAAAGTATTTTTACACATTTTAATAACAAACATCAATTTTGAATAAGTACTCGAATTTTATTTGGGTACAAATGCATGGCTGGCAGTTTCAGCTACCACCAGTTACAACCAGATGACAAGAATGCACATTTCAGGGCAATACTTTATTGTATGTTATCATGTAGCAAATAAATAGAATACTTAAGGTGTTTCCTCCACATGCACCCGTTTTGTGTACACAATTTTCAATGTACATTGAACGTACACTTTACTAACGTGTTTGGTAAATCACGCTCCGCATTGTTACATTATATATACACTGACAATTATGCAGACGCAGATGTCCCATCAAAGTAATCAAATTTTATTATAAATTTCAGTTTTTGTCATTTTTCTTGAAAGGTAACACAGGTGACCTTTTTTTTCAGTATTTTTGAAGTATGCTTGAATTTTTCCAAATAGGCCTACTTTTTGTGATAAATCAGGTGATTTTTTGAGAAACCATGTACTGTTTGAAGTGCCTGTATCCCAAAAAATAAACACAGTGACTTTTAAATATGAGATTCATTATCAACACAAATAAATCTACTAAATATACTCAATTTTTAAGAAAATCAAAAGAGATTTTGCTTCTTTGATGAAACATGTTAACAGAAATACCTTTCATGGAAATGTTGGCACATTCATAAGTTATAAAACTCATATGAATTCTAACAAATGAGAAGCATAAAAAACTTAATTAATGGTACTAATATCTACTAAATTGTTGTAATAACAGTTGATTAAACACTGGACTATTTTTATCATACATAATGAAAAATGTGAATTTTTAAAGAATTTTATTTCAAATCTGTCAACATCAGTGCACTGATGTGATATATTAGTCCCGGATATTAAACCTTGTCAATGTACAAACTTGCTCATTATTTTTTTTAAGAAACAAACAATTTCTGTGTGCATCTGCTCCAATATTTTGAATATTACACAAATTATCAGTTTACCTCCAAGTTACTCAAATCTGATCTAGGAACTGATGTATAATGGTGACCCATATATGTAATTTTGAATTATCATATTTTATAAAGATCTACATAGAATAGAGCCATTGTATGCCTGTGTTGTATGGCAATAAATTAACCAAAAGGTTAGAGCTTTATCTTTGATTTTTGAAAGATATCCCTAATAGTTAGATCTTCATCTTTGACTTTCAAAGAAAGGGATATTTTTTTGAAAGTCAGAGACAAAGATCTTCTAACTAGGGTGTCAAATATAAGGTGGAACTACATGCATCAAGATTTAGGGGCATTTTTTTTTCAAAAGTATTATTTTGAAAACCTTTGATCACACACTTGTATATTTAAGTGATCCACCCCTGGGAGAGGGACTCTATTATATTTATTGAACCTTTAATACTTCTTTCAGTTAAAAATAAAGATGAAACAAGGACACATTTGTAAATTAAAATCCCTTATAATAATAATAATCAAAAAGTCAAATCTATTACTGTAATTCATTTACTAGTTATTATTGTCTGGGCCATTTCCGATTACCTGATGACAATGACATATACCAGACAGATCTGACAGCCATAAATAGATACTTGCTTAAGATATATGGCCAGTAGCTTTGGCTTGGTATTTCATTCCAGCAAATCTGTATCCATGCAATATAATCAGTAATGGTTTACAAACTTCCATTTGTCAAGATTTGTTTTGATGAACCTGAGTGGGGGGGGGGACTCACATATGAGGGCAGGATATATGTCCGGTGGTCAAGGACCCCCTTTTTCAGGCCGCCAGGGGGGGGGGCACTCACATATGAGGGCAGGATATATGTCCGGCGGTCAAGACCCCCTTTTTCAGGCCGCCAGGCCGTTCACTAGATCCCCATTTTCAGGGTGATTCAGTTCTTTTGACTCCATTTTGAGGAAAACTACAAAATTTTAGCTGCAACTGCAAAAAAATCTCAGGAAATGTGAAAATTTTGATTAAACTTTCAGTTCACTAGACCCCAAAAAATTGGTTTCAAAGGTCAATTTTTTGAGAAAATCAGTTCACCTGACCCCATTTCGGCGCTTCGCACCTAACATACCTCCCTTTTTCAAAGTTGAGTGCTCCCCCCCCCCCCGGGCTGACATATTGATTCAGTCTATCCATACTACAAGTATGAGTCCCACTACAGCCAGAAAGTTTCACATTTTGGTAAAACGGTTGATCTCAATTTCTTTGTCAACCCAAACATTTTTAGGTAGCTGTTATGGGAAAAGTTGCAATCTAGGTGTCAATATGTTGTACACTCTAACCAGAGAACTGCCAAGGAAAGTGATCGTGATTATAGTAGCAAGCATTGTAAACCATTTAGCAAAAGCACCCTTATAAAAAGTATTATTATTTCATTGCAATATTTAAAAAAAAATAAAGAAGGAAATAGAGAAGAAAGTAAAGAAATAGCATTTTGCATCCTACATTTGCAATCAAATTATTTTGTTAAGGCCGAACCATAGTCGGCCTCCAAACAAAATTTTTCTTACCAAACATTTGGTCATGACGTTACCAAATATTTGCCATCAAACTGCAATTCAATAATATGTGCAAAATTTTCTTTGGGCTCAACTCGGTGTTTTGTCTGGAGTCACTCGTCATTTTGACATCACCACCAAATGTTTGGTAGCGAAAATTTTGTTGGGAGGCCGAATATGTTTTGGTCCTTATCCATCCTAGATAAATCATCATTGCTTCCAGTATTTGAACAAAATTAACAAATCTCATTGGTTTTATTTGCTCAATACAATCCTGTTAATATGATACCCTAATGACCATCACCCAATACCGCTAACATAAGCACGTATCAACACTAGTGGTCAATAGTGTATACTGACTATTGGGTCATAAACAAATGGACATTACTAGATAACGGTCATCACTTTGGCCGACATCAAGGCTCCAAAAGCGAAGGGTAATAGTTATCGTTAGGAAATATTAGCAGCTCATTACCATACCCATCAACACAGTCCTGTTTGATTGACATCCTATAGTGCTTTGGCAATTCCTACATATTAGTGTACTTTGAGGTAGCAACCTTTCATCAAGTATCTGCTGAAATAATGTACATAATACATAACTGAATTGTGTGTATTTTATAACATACACTTATTGAATTACTTTGAACTGAAAGTTACTGACTGTTCCAAATTACTTGAAGTCATTGATAATTTGTGGCACAATGCCCGGGGAGGGGGTCTTCAAATGATGAGTAGATTTTAGAATGTCAACTGTCTCTTTACCTTAAAAAACATGATTTTTGGACCCACCTCTCTACCATTTTTCTGCAAAAAGACCCAAGCTTGGACATTGGACAATTGAGTGCTTTGTTGGTCAAGTTTTCCAGAATACACCCAATTTAATAAACTTGCCACATTGGGTCTGCGACAGCAAACCACCCGTCAAAAGTTACAAATTTTAAAATGATCCTCCATTTGTCAGGGAGAACCTCTCCCCAGCTCCAATCAGCATCTTCAATGATAAGAAGAAAAATATTTGTCCTCTACACAAAGAGTTATAAAAGTCATTAATTATAATTAATGACTTTCTTCACTGACCTAGTTACTGCACATCTCATATCAGTACAACATTGGTTGGAGTGCATTCTCATTTTAGAACCCATTGGTAGCTCAGAGGAATGGCTTATATAACAAGTCAACAAGATCGTAGGAGATGGGCAGCCATGTAGTAAATCAATAGTATACATAGCATACATAGCACAGCTGCGGGACAGGTGTAAAGGCTTAACGGGATCGTCATGACAAGATGATACGGACCATCATCACGGAGCACCCGTATCTTGTCTCTCATCCGGAAACTGTTTGTTTTCATGCTAGAGACTATTTCAAAATATTTGTAAATAAAATGTAATTGCAATGTAATGCATGAATGGGTGTCTAAATTCCTATATATTTACTTGTTATTTAATTGGGGATGGAAGAAAACTGTTATGATGGGACAGTCTTGATCAATACACTCATTTCTTACCTCATCATTTATTGTGAACTTTAGCCTGGGGGGGGTGCACTGACCTAGAGAGGTGATACGAGTATGTGCGGCCTTCAAGACCCCCTTTTCACGCCCTGCCTGCTGCCGCTCCCTAGACCCCATTTTAAGAACAAACCTTAGATCACAAGCCCTATTTTTAAAACCTTCCAGTTCCCTAGTCTCTTTTTGGAATTTAGTTCCCAAGACCCCCATTTAAAGAAAACTATTGGAAATTTGTGACCCAAAAGATTAGTTCTCAAGGGTCAGTTTTGGATCATTTTAGTTCTCTAGACCCCCTTTTCAGATTTTCAGAGCCAATCTTTCGTTCCCTAGCCTAGGGTTTCAGATTTTGGGGCCGCACACCCCTACCAACACCAAAGTTGGGAGCCCCCAGGAACAATAATAAACTTAAATCTAAAAAAGCACAATCTAACGGATATTACTTCTAATGGCTCAGCTGTTTCTGGGGTATGTGTTTAACAATTTGATACAAACACCCACTTTGTTTTATAAATCTGTGTACAGTACTACATTGATTAAAAACAATCTCTGGTTTCGACAAATTTTTTCTTCCACTCCATCAACCAGGATAGACATCAACTAACAAGCTATTGTCATCTCGAGTGAAAACTGTTTATGCCTTCAGCAAAAAAAAACCTGCAAAAGGAAGTTCCCTTCAATTGTAATAATGCTTAAATGGGACAAGGGTGAAATTGCTACACCTTTATAGTGTTTGTAGCAAGCTACTTATTTTATTTGCACTTTGAGTAGCTTAACAATATATTCTCCTTATCCATCATCTAACTTATCTTATATGTTAAGCCCATCTTAATAATCTTTTAACCCAGTTTGAGTTTTTACCTTTATAACAAGGTAATTTGCCCTCCTGCCCCTACCCCTTAGAAAAGGTATATCCTCACAAACATGATAGTACTGGGTTAAGAGGCAGCTCAGTAGCAGTATTAGGAGAGGATTGACACAGTTAAGTCATAAGGAGTTTGTTGAAGTAGGGTAACACTGGAGATTTGGTAGAAATTCACATGATTTCAGTTTAATCTGGCACATCTTAGAGCAGTTGCGTTATATGGACAGATATGTTGTGACGTCTTACAAGCACATACCTAGAGAACATATTGGGAGTGATGGTAAATACATGCTTCTTGAAAGATATTTTAGTTTCATGAACATTAGATACAGATTTTACTCTCATCATCACGATGGTTTAATCAA
This sequence comes from Ophiothrix spiculata, assembly GCA_000969725.1. Taxonomy (NCBI): domain Eukaryota; kingdom Metazoa; phylum Echinodermata; class Ophiuroidea; order Amphilepidida; family Ophiotrichidae; genus Ophiothrix; species Ophiothrix spiculata. Next base: position 15,257 of record JXSR01S023829.1, on the reverse strand, counting down.
ATGTGGCTTGTGTGGATATTTCAAAATGCTATACATGTATATTATTTGTTTTAATCCAAGTATATAGAGTTGAAACCATCGAAATGGTAAAGGGCTCAACCAAGAAGGGAGCAAAAGTACAAATATAAATAATTGAACTTGAAACTACATTGCTTTACAAGCCTGTTTCGTTTCACAAGAGCTTTTTATTATTTGTTTTACGCTTTTTGAAAGGGATTCACTAAATGCCTACTTTATTTCAAGTTATTAACCTAACACTTTTAAGCACCTCTTCATATAAAAAATCTCCTCAGAAATTGACATGTAAGAAATGGGTGGTTTTTCCCTGGAATCAAACCCGGAACCTCTCGCATTCCGATTATGCAAGCAAACGGGTTTTCGTTTGATTATAGGTAACTCTGGTCTGTGACGTATTTGGACTTTAGCGATTTTCTTGATTTTGTGGAATGGGATTTTGTATGGTTCGGTAGTCATGGTGTTAGGGTTAACTTTTGCTTAGTACAACATTAAAAACAAATCACTTGTTTCTAATAAAGTTCCTTCCACTCCATCACCTAAGATAGATATCAACTAACAAGCTATTGTCATCTCTAGTGAAAGTTGGGAGGCCTCAAGCAAACTGCAAAGGAAGTACCCTTCACTTGTAATAATGCTTAAATGGGACAAGGGTGAAAATTCAATTCTAAACCTTTAAAACATTTGAAACAAACTACCAATTTTGTTTACACTTAGAAGTGGCTTTGTCTTCCTATCCACTTTTTTCCTAATTTCCGTACTTAGCTTGTCTTTTTAGCTGAAATTATTGTTTTTAACCCAGTTTTCGACAAACTTTTTTTTTTTCTTTACAACAAGGTATTTTACCCTCCTGCGCCCTCCCTGGAAAATCTGCCCTTCTGCTCCCTCCCCTGGAAAAGGTCTCTTCACAAACATGATAATACTGGGTTAAGAGGCAGCTCCATAGCAGTAATAGCAGAGGATTGACACAGTTAAGTCATGAGGAGTTTGTTGAAGTAGGGTAACACTGGGGATTTGGTAGACATTCACATGATTTTAGTTTAATCTGGCACATCTTAGAGCAGTTGTGTTATATGGACAGATATGTTGTGACGTCTATCAGGCAGATACCTAGAAAACATGGCAGTGATGGTAAATAAATGCTTCTTGAAAGATATTTTAGTTTCATAAACATTGGATACAGATTTTGTCCTCATCACAATGATGGTTTAATCAAATGTGGCTTGTGTAGATATTTCAAAATGCTATACATGTATATTAATTGTTTTACGCTTCTTGAAAGGGATTCACTGAATGTCTACTTTATTTCAAGTAATTAACCTAACACTTTTAAGCACCTCTTCGTTTAAAAGATCTCCTCAGAAATTTACATGTTAAAAATGGGTGGTTTTCTCCCGGAATCCAACCCGAGACCTCTCGCATCCAGATCCAACAATCACTTATGCAAGCAAATGGGTTTTCGTGATTATAGCTAACTCCGGTCTGTGACGTATTTGGACTTAAGCGATTTTCTTGATTTTGTGGAATGGGATTTTGTTAGGTTCGGTGGTGTTAGGGTTTACTTTTACTTAGTACAACATAAATTAAAAACAAATCACTTGTTTCTAATAAAGTTCCTTCCAATCCTTCACCTAGGATAGATATCAACTAACAAGCTATTGTTATCTCCAGTGAAAATTGGGAGGCCTCCAGCAAACTGCAAAGGAAGTACCCTTCAATTGTAATAATGCTGAAATGGGACAAGGGTGAATATTCAATTCTAAACCTTTAAAAATTTGAAACAAACTACCAATTTTGTTTACATTTAACAGTAACTATTTCTTCCTGATCCACTTTTTTCCCAATTTCCTAACTAAGCTTGTCTTTTAAGCTGAAATTATTGTTTTTAACCCAGTTTTCCCACAAACGTTTTTTTTTCTTTACAACGAGGTATTTTACCCTTCTGCTCCCTCCCCTGGAAAAGGTCTCTTCACAAACATGATAATACTGGGTTAAGAGCAGCTCCATTGCAGTATTAGCAGAGTATTGACACAGTTAAGTCATGAGGAGTTCGTTGAAGTAGGGTAACACTGGGGATTTGGTAAGAAATTCACATGATTTTAGTTTAATCTGGCACATCTAAGAGCAGTTGCTGTATAAGGACAGATATGTTGTGACATCTATCAAGCACATACCCAGAGAACAAATTGGGAGTGATGGTAAATAAATACTGCTTGAAAGACATTTTAGTTTCATGAACATTAGATACAGATTTTACTCTCATCATCATGATAGTTTAATCAAATGCGGCTTGTGTAGATATTTGAAAATGGTATCATGTATAGGACTTTACACTTTCTATAAAGGATATGAAATTTAAATAAAATGAAAATTCTTTCACTCATTTAATTTAAATCAAATATACATACTCATTCAAATTGTATAGCATAATCAGTGGCAATATTACCAAGATTTATTCTTATCAAAGGAAGTCCATCTAGATGGACCTGGCAAGCAAACAACGCATGAACCTATAGTGCTCGCTTGTGAAGTCCATCTAGATGGACTACCTTTGATAAGAATAAATCTTGGTTATATTGCCACTGATTATTAATCAAAGGCTCCAGTTTGATATTTTAAAATTTCAATCCATTTCTTTTGTATTTAACAACTTTGTACACTGAAAAGTACCACCATACTTTGAACTAACCTGATGTTTTGACACACAAAATTTGCATGATTAGATAGAGTGTTGCACAAATTTAGGACAACATTGGTTTAAGTTTAATCTTTCCCAGAAGTAATTTGTAAGCACCAATAGCACTTATTAGCAAGTTAATTAATTTGACCCACATTGGAGTAACTAATTTGTACCTTGTAATGTAATTTACTTGAACCACAGAGCTAAAACAAAAAAATAAGCTGATAGTGTAAACACTTTAATAGGACCATATGGAAAATACATTTTCTAAAAAAGAAAAATATATTAGCATTGTTCTAATCTATTGATATCTAGAATATTTATTTATATAGATAATGTTTGATTTGATAATAGTAATAATCAGCATCCCGTACTTAGTAGTGGCACTCAGGAAACATAAAAAATATTTAATCAACTATCATAGCTATATTCAAATGAACACACTCTATCACTGTGTATCAGTACTCAAATTGTAATGTGTCACATAACAGCTCCACCAATATCACTTGGATCGATTAGATTTAAATGTCTTACCCAAAGACGTAACTGCTTTCAGTGTTTGTGGCTGAAATTTGTGATCCATTTTGAAACACATGGCATATAGCTAAAAACACACTTATTTTTTTCCCTTTGAGTTTACTTGTGTATGAAATTTGTAATAATAGGTTGCACGAAAGGTATCGATCTTTATTTGATATCTATGCTAATATTTAAAAAACAGAATATATTACACCTAAAAAAACTGAACACTATAAGTGTGTTAGTGTATTCAAGAAAAGAATAATTTACTATAAGCTTAACAAATATTCTGTGCTTAAGAACCTGCTTACAAAATCTTAACATGTAGGATACAAGGTGTCAGATTAGTCTTCGAAAACAGTCTTAAAACAGCATTGAAGTCAACATGGCCTAGTTTTGAAGGAGTCTACACAAATCATATTACCATGACCCAAATATCTAACACCTTTGTCTGAGGAATCTATCTATAATGACAAGATTCATTTCTCCATTTTGTTGAGGGAGGTTGGAAGTCATAAATTTGCCAATTGATATTTAGGAATATATTGGTCGACTTACAGGGAGCATAAATGTCAGTTTTGGAAAGTAGTAGTGTCTGTATACAATGCATTTGTTTTCACGCTTTGGCAATTTATGTTTTATTTCATAAGAGATACAAATATGTGTGGAAGGTTAAAGGTTACTCCAAATTTAATAAAAAGACAAGAATTTTATTGAAATTGACATGATGAACTTTTATTTAAGCCATCACACCCTGTCAGACAGTTTGCAAATTAAATTTTGACTTTTTGTCAACATGTTGGCACCTTGAAGCTTCCAAAGATGTCTTGAGTACATTAAGGAAATAGGTTCATACATGATGGTTATTAAAATACACAGACAAAGATTAAAACTCCTACATCAAGTTTTTTTATTAAAAGTCAATAGGAGGACTTTGGCACAGATCTCATCTGGCGTCATCAGCTATGTGAGATGTTATGTCTCCTATCGAGGTTAATAGTAAAATTTTGTGATGCATAAATTTTAAACTTTACCCATGTATATTGTTTCCTTTTTTGTTCAATATTTTTTCAATCATTTACTATCAATAAAGGAAACAAAATATGTCTGAGATCCATTTGGAACCTCGTTGGTCTGATCATAGATGGGAAGGAGAAAGAAAGCATACTTTTTAAGAAGTGAAATATTTGGGACATTAGGGTAAAAATCTATGCAATTGACTGTACATTCTCATGTATCCCATAGTATGGAAATCCCTTCTTCTTTGAAATCACTTTCCCCTTTTCACCTTCATTTATATATATATGAACTCCTACACAGCGTATATCATATCAGTGCATGTTTCCGCTCTTGGTCTGTCATAGCAATTTAACCTGCTCTTTGTCTGAGCTGTGATCAGGTTTTCTCATTTTCTTCTACCATTTCACTGTAGAGAGTATTACAGGGATTTCATGTGGTTAGAAATGTTAAGGTTGACCTGCATACAAACATGTTTAAAGGTAGTCAAAATGAAAAATAATAATAAAAATAATAGTATTCAGAAGGTATCAAGTGTCTTTATTATAGACCAAAATGTTTGTGTCACGAAAATGACAAGTTTAATTGTTAAGAATCTCTTATCAGCTATCCAATATTGCTTAGCAATTGACAAGAAAGTGTCTTGTTCAAGGACATAACCCATGTTCAGTACTGGTGCTTCAATTTGTGACCCACTGACTTTGAGTTCTAAGGTGTTCCTCTACACCAGGACTTCTCCTCTATACCAGGGGTTTATCTAGCTCTTACAATGTGCCACAAAAATTGGAAAATTGTTGGGTAAAGTGCCAAATGCACCTTACACAAGATTTTCTAATGTATTTCCTTGTTTTAAATCAAAGTGCCAATCAGTACTTGCTAACGCGCCAAATTTGGTGCATGTGCCGTTATTTGGAAATAGGTTGGATAGCACTGCTCTACACCTCATACCCTTTCATAGATCTGAAGAAAGATGCATTTATTGCAAATGTAAAAGAAATGAAGTCACTTATGTTTCCTTCAATCATATCTAGATGATCATGTAGCAACATCAGTCTAACAACACCCCCTCATTTCTTCTTGATTTTTGCAGGTGCAAAGGGAGAAAGAATTCAAGACGAAAATGATAAAAAATCACATCGGTCAATGTAGCAGTAAACTGAAACAGACGACAGGGCTTCTAGAGTTCAGCATTGAAGTGATGAAGGAACAGGATGCCGCTGCTTTCCTCATGGTAAGACTTGGGGTGGAGTCACATGGGTAGGGTTGAAGGGAGGAGGAGGGGTGGGAGAAACAGACAACAGGGTCCCTGGAATTCAGCATGATAATTATGTGTATTGGAAGGGGGTCATTAAGCTGGAAGGGGGGGGGGGGAGATTGCAGGACTTCAGGAATTCAGCATTGAAGTAATGAATAGATGGGATGTAACACTTGGAATAAGAGATATTCATGTGAATAGGAGGGATTTCGTAAATGCGAAATGAAGAGGTTGTGGTAATTTTGCAAACTACGTTATGCTTACATCCATAGCTCTGATAGGTATTTATATATATTCAATTTCTAATTGGTTCATGTTAATAAGCACATGTTTTTTGGTAAATATATTTGGAATTTCCTTAATCTTTCTTAGTTAAATTTTTATTAGACTTAGATAGAATCCAAATAAGACTTTCCTAATCAGAAATGTTCCAACAAATCGTGCATTGACCTATAGTCTAGATATGAAATTGGGTTGTTGCTGCAGGCGTAATTACTACAAGTGACAATGTTATTATTGGGGTCAGATTTGTATGAAACAAGATCCTAATTAAAGAATAAATTTACTGGAAAAAGGCACATCCAAATTCATGCTGTTATCACTTGTTTTGTATCAAAGTGATAGTGAAGAGATTTGTTATATTTATTTACCCAGCCCATGTGACATGTCAAATTCTAGTCATGTCTTTATTGAGAATTTTAAATTACACATTTCTAACACTTTAGGATGTGTTAGGATGTGTTCCATACATTCCAGATTTAAAGAGACTGGCAATAAAATAATGGAAACATTTATTAATAGCAGCTAAGAATATATGACTTCCTGCTTGTGTAACTTTTCAAATTTAGAAAACAAATTGAGAAGTAATGTGTGGTTTTTTTTTTTACTCCTTATCGAATCAGAATCTGAAAGATCCTAAATATTATCAAATAACAGTTTTTCATGTATTTTGCTCTCCCCCCCCCCAAAAAAAAAAATGAATGTTAGAGGAAAATTAACAAGTGGAATATATCAAGATTTGGGTTTAATTAAAGAGTAATACCCACTGTATTAATAATAGTGATAATCATAATGATAGCAATAAAAAACTCTGCTTGTTATCTAATGGTAGTGATCACTTTTACAAGTAATTTCTAAATTTCTTTCTTATTATTGATTTATCATCAATATCTTAATTGTTGTTGCTACAATGGAACTTTCTCAGATAGAAAATAAAACCAGAAAGTGGGAAAATTGTTGGAACGTGGAAAGAGCAATTATATAGTCAGGGCGGGCAATAGTGGTTAGTCTCTTTAAACATTCTATAAGCCTTGTTGAATCTTATACTTGTGCTATTCATTTTGACTGTTACACAATATGTGAAACGTATCTATTGGGGCAGCTAACATAAAATCACTTTTCTTAAATTACTTTCTCTGAGGCATGTATACTTGGAGTCTAATGGACTAGAAATACTCGTTATATTCACACTTAATTTGCTTCTTCAAGATTTGGAACAAGTAAGTTGACTAAATTGACATTCAAACTCAAGTGTGAATGGATTCTAGCCATGTTTTTAAACATAGTGTAAAGTTATGAATGTAAGAAAATTTTCATTATTTCAAATTCTATGACTTGAGGGAGAGCAAATGTATAACATATATGTCATTGACATTATAGAAATATTTGTAATATTGTTCATTAAACAAGTGATGTGAAATAATGTTTAAAGACATACTAAGTGATTTTGTTAAGAGTTGCCTCTTGTGTGTTTTGATAGCAGCAATGACTAAATCTGCATTAGTGCTACTTTTACATGGTGTGATGCATTGTATGTCACAACCCAAAATTATTTTAACTGTAATTGAATATTTTTATCAAAATATCAAAATTAAAACAAGCATATCATAAAATATTGACTAAGTCATATTAATTTAGTTTTTTGTCAGATATTACTCATAAAACCTTGGCAATGCAAAGTAAGAATAGGAATTTGGTATTTAAGGGGACAATCATTTTAACACGTAAGTGACCAAGGTATTTCCCACCCGTTCGTGCCCAATGCCTCAAAAAAAACATCCTTCCAATATGAACTTTACGTTGAAAGTCTGGTCAATGATAAAGCGTGTAAAAAGGACCAAAATACAGGAAAAATTTTGAAAATCGGATGAACCATTTCAAAATGGTGGCCTATAAATGGTGGACATTTTTATGCCGCATCAAAAATTTTCCCGCCAAAATTTCAAAAACCGAAGAAATTTTGGCATGAAATTTAGCTCAAATGTGCATGTTGCAAGTACAATTACATTGCCAAAATAAAATTGGAAAAAAAATACTCAGTTTTGATTTTATGGGCAAAACAAATTTGAACAGCCCCTTGAAAAATCACTTTATGTTAATTAGCACGAAAACATCTGGGCCCGCTGCGTTAAGTTTGACAATTACATGGAGCAGCGATGTAATTTTTTTTTTGCGTCACTTAAAGCAATACTATAAGATTTTGACCAAAAATAGTTTATACTAAAAACAAAATAAAACGAAAGAATGCGACTATCTAAAAGCATTTTCGAGTGTTTTTTCTCAAAAAAATGTTATGCCACCAAAAAATAATCGATAAAAAGAACATGCATGTTTTCCTATACAAATACATGTGGAATTAAATTTGGGATTCCGAATTTAATTCAACAAATGGCCATAACAGAAAAAGTAAGCAATTGTAAGCCAAATCATTTGGAGAGAATTAATATCTACTCAAAACAACCCCAATAAGCTAAAAAAACTCAAAAGTCATGGGTGACAGGGGCGTTTCATTTTTAACACCTTATAGTATTGCTTTAAGTGTTAAAGCAATGAGATGTTGGAATTTATGTCGTGTTCACTGCATACTTACACATGGCAGACTACACATTTTTGGCATAAATATGGAGTAGTCTCACTATTATATTTCGTTTTGACTATTGATTCTGTGTTCAAAAAAGTTATGCTTTTTTTAATCTCAAACTTTATGCAGTTTGGATAATCTGATATTGTTCAGATATTGTTAGATTGTAGGACAAATACTTATGAAGGAATTACAAATGATAAATCAAACTTCCAATGCTAGCAACAGTAATGGCAACATGAAATACTCCATGGAAATAGCACTGAACTTTCAACACTTAAGTTTATGAAGCCAAGCTCTTTTAACAAATGTGACCGTCCACCGAAAACAGCAGTAAATGCCAGTTCTTGTCATTTTCACTTTTTTAATTATTTGCAAAGACCATGCTTTAAGGTTTAAAATGACACCTTAATGAACTTGACACGATTTCCAGAAGTCAAGTTATTAAGCCCTATATTTTCTGTTGATCGTCTTAAGTATATATATGCCAATTTATTTCACATTTCCTATCATTTTCTTGAAATGAAACTTTGCTGGTATTTTGCAGTAAGCACTAGAATTGTGAATCTTTAAAAAAATCAATTTCGGCAAATTGCGACCTTGACATGTATTTTCACCTGTAGCGCAAAATGAAAATTCTGGCATTTACTGCTCATACGGGGTGGACGGTCACAAATTATCATTTGTAATTCAATAATACATATCTACTCCATTTAGAAGCATGTGGAATTTGAATAAGATCATATGATTTCAACTACACAGCATTGGAGCATTCTGACCAAAAGTTACTTAAAAATATGAATTATTTTTAAAATATTCTGATCCTAATTTTTAAGAGAATACTGAGTGCAATCAATAGTCAAGGCTAATGTGTAATTATAGACAAATCTTTCCTGAAAAGAAAAAAAAACTGAGGATGAATATGTTTAGTAAATCTTTTAAAATAACAAAAAAAATCCTGATTATTAGTATTCATAAAGACTATCAATCAAATCAGATTTTAAATCAAATCAAAATGTTCACAAACTATACTTCTTTTTAACTATAAATTAGCATTGAATGAATGAAATTTGTTTTATTTAAAGAAAATGTCAATAATACAGCTGTTGCCTTTTACATCTTAGCAGCAAATACATATATGTATACTAAAGGAAATCAACAAACTAAAAGAAACAAATTGACATTTATTCTGGGGAAATCAAGCAACATGTTGTCATGTTTTAACACAAATTACCTGATACAAAGCTCCAGGATAGGGGCTGGTTACTTGAATATGCCGCTGTATTAAATGTATCAACAAATAGATGAATACCTATGTGATTTGTTTTGATATCTAAAATATTAATTTTTAAAATAAGAGTGGTGAATTTTCAAGGCAACTCTCAGAGAAACAGATATGATTTGTAAAATAGTACGTTGTGGATTTGTTAGTCTGATTTTCATGATTTTGTAACATATAGTCGAATGGACCAAATGTGTTTAAGTTATTAACCATATTTTATTTTGATTGACAAATATGTGCTCAACAGTGTTAGTGTTGCATCTGATCCAAGTGACCTACAGCATGCAAAAACACTTGTTTAAAGAGTAGTTTTGCAAGCACACAAAAATAAATTTGGTACATTTCTGAAAAATTGTTGAGTTTGAATTTGAGTGCCCCTTCCTGATCCAGGACAAAGCAGGAATATGTTGATTTAATCAAGACATAAACCCATTAGTATGATGTGATAATTAAGTCATACATTTTGTTCCAATGTGATGACGCTAGCTATCCCAACATGCTTTCCAAATGTGCGAAAGGATCAAATTTGAAAGGGGTCATGTGATCCTCACAAGGTTTGGATTCAATGTGTTTGTGATCTACAGTTTCTAAATAAATTAAAGTAAATTCATTAAGGAAAACAAAGTGATTGATTTAAGTGATATTACGCAACAAAAATACCCTTTATTCACATTTGAAACAGGAATCGTCAACAGCCAGTGTTAAAATGGTGTATTTTCCTATAAATAAATTTCAATCAAGCCACATTTCACAAGTTCCTTTTCCTCATGAATAATTTCATTTGCTTTAATTTAAAACTAACATGGGTTATATCAAACTGAAAGTGAAACATCTTTTTGTTATATTGTTGAAGTATATCTGGTAGAAACTAGCACCATAATGCTACCACAAAACATGTAACTATCAAACATAAACCAGCCATATGCAGAAAAGGTATAGCTGTTTCAAGTACTGATTGGATGAAAATAGTTATATTCCATCATGAGATTTCAGTGGCCAATATTATACCGCAACCACCAGTGCCAGGGGGACTCGGTTTACCCTTTTTTAATTTTTTTTCAAATTTTGATTATCCAATTTCATTGGATAATTAAAAGTAAAATGTCCAAATAATTTGCATGCTTTGCACAAATTTCAAGACTTTATCACTTGCGCTATGTGCATATATACACGAAATGTTATCATTTTTCATTGGACCATTTTTACTTACAAAATATTTACCCCCCTTCTAGTGTTTTCATTTGCCACTGCATCCCTCAACACATTAAGTCAATCCTTTTGCTGCCATTGTCAACGAACTTTATAGGACCTATACACTATTAGTTTAATAGTGGAGATATATTTTTTCAGACTCTTGCAAACCAAAAGAACAGTGCTTAAAGTTAGCCAAAATAAACACAACATTTATCACTTTATATAAGTGGCATATTTCATGCTACATTTATTTTTGCACTCAGCTCTCTTTGCGCAAAAATTATTGTACCGTGAAAAATGGTATGTGCATACCGCTGCATGTGAAAAATATCATGAGTGCGAAAAATAAATTGCACAAAATGATTCAAAATTGACCGGGGCGCAAAAATTACTGGCGTTTACAGTATCCTTGTAGGCCTTGCATTCATTTGAACATTTACAGAAATGTTCAATTATGCAAAATTTATGAAATCTATGTGATGGAAGATCTTGTGAGAAACACATTCATAGACGGAAGTATGCTAAGTATCTTGAGGCATTGTTATCAATCAAAAATGATTCAGCTCTGCCCATGCAGTTTGTTCTAATGTATGCATTTATCAAAAAGACGTATGTCTTCTGTAAAGTACTTGTAACCCCAAATTTTTATTTAACATCATTTGCAAGTTCATTATATTGTATACCATATTCATTCCAATAACAGCCCATGCCCCAATAAGGGCCCACCCAAGTTTTTTTAGGTGAAACTTGGTACCAATAAGTTGCATTCAGTTACTTCTTACCATGCATGTGGGTTGATAAACTCCAACAAAATATTTTTTTTCTTTTCATTTTATTGATGTTTTGTGATATTTGGGACATTTTTTTGCTTTGAAAAGGGATTGTTTTTACTCAGAATTTATCCTGTCAGTTTCAAAAATAAGGGCCCATGCAAAATGACTTTGTTAAGGGCCCCGGGCGGTTATTAGAATGAATATGGTACATCAAATTAAGGCTACTGTTCTCTGAGAATATCGTAATGGGGTATTTCATGTTCACTAGGTTGAACACTGTGAAGTATATGAGTATATCACTGTAAACCTACTGAATTTTTGAATGTATAATTTTGAATCAAGTATGAATTTATGTGATGCAAAATTTACTTGAATTAAACAACTAAACTTGCAAATGTTATTTCTCCAATTTCCCATCTCTACACAATGTTGAAATCATGAAATGAAATCTGGGTCAAAACTCCTGTCAATCAATTAACCAAATAATAAAGCGGGTAATAAAATCCCTATAAAATTAGGTATATGTTGACAGAATACTAGTTAGTAATCAAAATGTAGAGGAAAAAATCTAAGAAAAACCTTTAGCATTTGGAGATAACACCTGATGAACTTCCTAGCCATCTCACCTGTTATCAACATTCCTGGAGCGTTTTTCTGCGTTTGATTTCATTACTTCATCCTATTTACTTCATTACAGCCCCGTTTTGGTCGTCCTGATTGAATCCAATTCAATCGTCTTTGTTAACATTATCAAATTAAGCGTATCTTAATTCTAACCTATTCACTCTCTATCAACTAAAGGTTTCAGATTATTTTTTATTTATTTGTCAAAGGTTTCTGGTGCTCTTATCAATCGTGTAAGGAACAGCGAAGCATCATGGGAGAAAGAGATGATCCTGGAAGCCAGAGTTGCGCAAGATTTTGAGTTGACGCTTGACAGCGAAATGGCGTGTCAGTCTATTGAAAGACTGAACTTCAAAGAAATGAAAGGTATGCATAGTATTTGTAACTTATTAATTTCTGTAAAGGATTAAAATTTCAATAACTCTATTAAATGTGACAGAATCATGGGTAATAATTAAGTCACATGTCAAGGATTTCGGATTTATTTTATTATAACCAAAGATTTAGAGCAGATATCCCTTCTAGACTTGCCACCATTTTTTTTTTAATTTGAGGTGTTTGGGGTTTTGCCAATGATGCATCACATCTTGTCATAATGCGTGAATATTAAAAAAAAACACGCACATATCCTTTGTGGGAAGATTGGCATATCATTTGCATTCCATGATACAGTTGCGCAACTGTATCTTGGCGCCAGCCAGAGTTGAATTTGGTGGGAAACAAGTATACTAAAATACCCCCAATTTGAGCTTCATGGATAATGCCGTCGTTACGCGGGCCGGTATACAAAGTCCGGAATCTCCACTCTAAATCTATGATTGTAGCCTAGCCCAATTATTCTCAGTTTTTTCTTTTCAGGAAATATTTATTTCATTTCTTTTACATTTTTGAAATTTAAATTTGATCACTCTCACAAGAGTGACACGAGGGGCAAGCATTAGGAAGTGACAAATTCACTCCAAAAGAGTTAAGATTTTACTCTTTAAAGAGTGACAATTCTCTCTTGAAAAGTGACATAGTTAAGATTTCACTCTTTTTAGAGTAAAAATTCACTCTATGAGGCCAAAGGGGAAAAAAAGCTGTCTCAGCTTCCCTTACGCATAGCTTTTAAAAATCCAAATTTAGCGCATTTCTTTCGTTTTTTTAAAGGTTTTTGAGAGATTTTCAGGTTTTTTTCATCTTTTTTTTCCTACTACTGGAAATAAAAGTTAAATAAACGGCTGTGAAAAAAAAAATAGTGGCTGAAAAATGCAATTAAAAAAAATTATGGGGTATTTCCGCATCTGCGAAGCCCTTTTTTACTAAGTGTAAAACATGTAATGCTCAAACATTTCTTAGATGAAGTAAAATGCCAACACTTTTTTTTTCAATATGTGTCTTTTAGGCCAAGAAAAAAAATTGTTTGTTTGCCCTTTCATGAAAAAATCAGTAGGGTCGTTAGGTCAATTTTTTTATTTTTTTTTAATGTATAATGTGCCGCAAATTCAACACACGCTATACGTCAAGACTTTCGGTTTTGTTAACATCCTGTTGACATGCACCGATATGATCCACGATATACAATGATTTTCAAACCATTTTTTGCAGGAAACATTGATGCATTTGGGTTTCGAAAAAACTAAAAATTGTATTAGATAAGTATAATTTCCTTGTAATATATATTTTTTTCCAGCTAAAGTACACAATTTTTTTAATGTTATGAATGGACAAAAACCAAAAACTCGACTCAAGGTTTTCATGATTTTTCGGTCGGTCGCGAAAGGGCAAACATACAATTTTTTTTTTGTGGCCTTATCTGGAGATCTTTTATCAGTGACATCCACAAGTAGTAACATCCTATTCCATGGGGTCTATTCTTTGAATTCATGCATCTAACGTTATCAGCTTAACCGAATAGGGCAAGGTTTCAAAAGTGCATTAAAGATATTTTATCACAGGAATACTTGTATCTAGCCACTGGGTCTATGATCCAGATCTACTGTATGATCTAACATGCAGAAAGGCATCATTATTATCATCAGATCAAGTAATGTTGCACCTTTAAACGAAAGTCACTTCAGGATAAGCCGTGGGTGTTGGATTTAACCTCTTCAAATCTCTAGGCCTGTCAAGACTGCCAAATTTGGCGATCAGATTTGCCCTTTTTCACTTTTGTCTATCATGTTGTGAATTGTCCCACGTTTTCGCTCTGACATTATATCTGATTTGTAACAGATGGATCAGACACAGCAATTTTCACGCTACAAAGCAAATCTCAGCCTTAACTATAAAACTTGATACAATATAGATATCTTGCTCTAGTTACAATGTTACCAATTAAATGTGCTGTTGATTATCAGTTACATTGTTAAAAGTGCAGAGGTGGAAGAAGTCAGCCAAATTCAAAAGCAGAAAGCAAAACTAAAACATAGCAATAAAATTTGATATGTTAGATTTTCCATCTCATAAATTAACTGATTATGTACTGTTGACAGACATTTTTGAATGTGACCAATTATGTGCTGTTGATTATCGTTTACCAAGAAAAAGTGCATTGGGGAAGATGTCATGCAGAAAAAACTTATCCATTGCAATAAAATTTAATACATTGTTTCTTGACCTAGAAATTATCTGATTACGTACTGTTGAAAGACATTTTTGAGTAAAGTCAATTTGTATACATATGTAAAGAAAACTTTTTGCATGTTTTAAATCAAACATACCCAAGTCTCAGCAATTGGCAGCACCAAATTAGCAAATGCACTAATTTACTAACTGTTGACAGATATTATTCATTTTTTTTGCTATATTAACAAAATATACATTAAGTAATAGGAATCAGAGATTCTCTATAAAGCACTGTTAAGCCCCTGCTTCAACATTTTCAAGTCGATCATCTTTGGATGCAGGATACAGTAGGAATAAAAAAAATCAAGTTTGTAACTTTACAATGAAATTTCACAACCACTTTGTTGTTCACCCCCTACTCTTAGCAGAGGTGGAATCAGGAATATTCAATTGAGAATCTAGATGGGCGCCATTTTGGCGTGCCTTATCAC
>JXSR01S023828.1:22097-33929 GCA_000969725.1 Ophiothrix spiculata | reverse complement strand
GAGTTTTGACCCTTCGGAATATTGACCCTCATGTTATTTTCGGAGCTATGACCCTTCGGAGTAATGACCCTTCGGAATAATGCGGAGACCCCGGCCGTGGCAGCTATTGCATGGTTGCCTATCTCGGCTGTGTCATATCCTGTACCGCCTCTTGTAAGCCACTGGAAACATCGTGGAAAAATACAACTTCCGGGATCGCGCAGAATGGCCGCTAAAATTATATTCCTAATCGGTAAAAAATATGATAAAATCTATAAAAACGCATGAACCCTAGCCGATTTAGAGTAATACAATTATGTTTAATTTTGTGACATTACTTTTATAATTTATTTGATCAATGTAAAAAAATGAGTTTCTGTAATATTTTCGATACATAGTTCGTGGCTCTGCCCGTTGCGATATACGTAAAATGTATTCCTAAATTTGGGTTTAGAAATCCCTCAGCCTAAATCAAGTAAATTGTGTCCTATGCCGCCTGAAGTCACACCTTAGGTATAGAGAGCACAGTCCTACTGTACATGCTACACATATACCGAAATCAGCTGTGAAATCTTTTGACCCGCTGATCTCAAATCTTTATCTTTTCTGAGGGTCATACTATTAAGTCCCTGTCAAATTTGTCAGCCTACAACTTTTATGGACAAATCTGTAGAACTAGGCCAAAAAAAAAAGTTTGTTTGCCCTTAATGACCAAAAATTTGGAGGGTCGGTAGGTCGATCCTTTTTTTTTTTTTTTTTTTTTTTTACTCTTCATATACTTTAAGAATGTCATTCCATGGATTTTATCGCAAATGCCAAGCAATGGAGGGCTTAATCAAATATTGTGGGTCATTATTTAGAGGAAATATGCATTTTATACAACTAAACGTGACTTTATACTGCTAAATTTTATGTTTTCCATTGAAAATATTGAGTTTTCATATTTTACATGTTTGAAAAAAAAAAAAAAAAACCTAAAATCGCGACCCTAATTTTTGGCATTTTTGGGGTCGGTCGCGGAGGGCAAACAAACATATATTTTTTTTAGGCCCTATTTTGATAACGTTTCCCACCCTTGATTTGTTTGTGCAAAATGTATTCTAGTAAGGCCAAAAAAAATTGTTGTATTGGAGTAACCCATCCGACCCTAAAAAAAACACCTACCCTAAACATTTCAACAACAAAAAAAGGACCAAAAAAAAGAAAAAGAAAAAAAGGGGGGAAAACCTGCTAAAAATCGCTGTCCGGTCTCCCTTGAAACGCCATGCGGTGCTCCTTCGAAAAAGGAAACGTAAACACGACAACTCTACAATGCAACGAGATGGATCTTGACCAAGTTCCATCGCTGTTTATGTGGAATTGGATATATAGCGATTCCAGGGGAATTGGTCAAGATCCATATTATTGCCTCGACAACTCTAAAAGCAGATCAAATACGGTAAACCCTATTTGAAAATTTCTTGTTACTCCAATACACAGTATTTTTTTTTTGGCTTAACTTCAATATTGATGTGGAAAAAAAACATTTAAAGCCTGCTCCCTAAAATCATGCAGAGGAACTTTTGATCCCGGATTTTATTGTTTACTCAAAATTAGAGCAGTGAAATTCAAGACTCCTAAATATCTATGTATACCATATAGGTATGTTTATATCCTACAACCTGGGTCAACATAGTTGGGCCCTTATTATTATTTTTTTATTCATACTTTACTTCCATGACCTCCCCTCTCCCCTTAACCCTTGTTAAATACGGAGCGATTTTCATACATATACGGAGGGGAGGGGGGGGGGGACCCCTCAATTTTTTAAAGCAAGTCCCCCATACCCCGAATGTGGTACCAATGGATAGGTATCAGTCCCTTCAAGTTCGTTCGATTGATACCAAATTCAAGGTCATTCATTAATGTATTACGTCGCTATGATGTCATAATTACAAAAATTTGAAAAATCAGCCTTCTTACGGAAAATATAGGCAAAAATCAACATTTTCTAAAAATCGAAAGAAAATTACTAGCTTTACCTAAATACCAAGTTTGAAATGAATATCTGCTATATAAATGACTAAAAAGTATGTATTTTTAAAATCATGGAGTTACACCAACCCCCCTAACCTCCGAATTTTGAAGGGACACGGTACTCCCGGTGAAGGTGATGGAGGCAATTTTTTGTGTGCTAAAATAAGCGCAAAGGATGAGATTATAGAGATACACCAAGTCGTTTAGCGCTGAGTGCAAGGAATTTTTAGCAGCAGAAAAAAATCAGTAGAACTAGGGTTAACTCACTTATGTATAGTATTGATATAGGTCCTTCAAAACAAGTGCGTGCGCCTGATCTTGAGACAACCTACGCGAAAATAACCCAGTTTACAGTATCTCTTAATCACATCCATTGCTATCTTGTTATTACAGTGTTCCAAGTATTTTGGCCAAGATTGTAGGACTCACAAACTGCTACATAATAATACTGAGCCCAGAACTGAAGCATTGCATAGTGTCACATAAATCAAAGAATCTTTGCATAAATATTCTCCAGTGACATGGTGTGCAGACTTGAGGTTCTTTGTCACATATATGCCGCGTTACTTGATTTATTGTTTTCCTACACTCAACATTTCATTATTAAAGCAATATTAAATCAGAATGTTCATCTGATGCAATATTTATTATAATAAGTTGACCAAAAATCACATTTTTAGCAAAATACAAATTTATATGGCTTTTGATAAGGCCACAAAAAAATAAGTTGTTTCTCGTCCGAAGGTTTCTCAAAATGTGAGGAGGGAGTGAGTTTTATTTTAAAGGTTGTGGAGAGCCTGAACAATCCAGGTTTTCCCTTAATTGGTAGATGCTGACTGTACATTCAGTTGCTGTCTTTTTCCTCGATGTAATATAGATAGATGTTGGTTTGACGACAGTTACGTTGTTGAAAACATCAAAAATTTAAAAAATCCTTTAAAGAGGAAAGCAGGGTCTTGATATTTGAACGATTTAGCCCAATTTTTAACTCAGTTGCTGTCTTTTTCCTCGATGTAATATAGATAGATGTTGGTTTGACGACAGTTACGTTGTTGAAAACATCAAAAATTTAAAAAATCCTTTAAAGAGGAAAGCAGGGTCTTGATATTTGAACGATTTAGCCCAATTTTTAACACCTTTTTAGCATTTTTGTAAAAAGTGGTGCGGCACCAAAAAGTGAGGAGGGAGGGGACAAGAAACAACTTTGTTTTTTTTATGAGGCCTAATTATCCTCTACCAGCTTCTGATATGAAACCAAAGTTCTTAGATGAAAGCCTGGTAATGCCTCCCCAGTGTTCTTGCAGTGCTCTCCAGGATTATCCTCTATCAGTTTCAGATATAAGGGGAAGCTAGCATGCCCAAAGGAAAACATGACACACACTATAGTTATAGTTTAAAAAATGCATATTTCTTGTCACGAGTGAAATGAGACAAAATCAATGCACACGCGGTCAATTTTGATGTGTCCAATTCACGAGGCCCGTAGGGGGCCGAGTGCATTGGCCAGCAATCAAAATTTACCGCAAGTGCATACTTATATTCTTGCGTTCTGATTGGCTAGGTTACACGCAGAGTATATGAATGTAGTTCAAAAAATAGGCCAAAACTGAAACTAAATGATATCCAGGTTTTTTTTATTCTTATACTAAAACCGTATTGCGCGTCATTGGTGCAGGAGCCAGGGAATTTGGCACAACTGGTTACTAAAAATAAGTGAGAAAGTTGCATTTTTAGCTAATTTTAAGCACCAGCTTGTAATTTTGGCGCAAGCGCCTCTTTTACTTTGTTAAAACCTCAAAAACCTTAAGAGGCAAAACTAGGCGAAACTTAGCCTCTTTTTTAGAAAAAAATATTTTTTTGAACAGTACTGTATAACTTGCAGATGCATATTTCTAACCTTCACAAAACTCATGTATCCTCCTAGAATTCACCCTGAAATGAATGTCTTTTATTTCACTGTGACTTGAACAAAAAAAATCCCAGATGATGAATTATAATTGACGTGATTTTTATTGTTTTTCCCCTCAGCACCATTGCAGAAGATGTGGGCGTTGCTATTGCGGAACTTGCTGTACAATAAAACTGCCCCTGCCGCGTATGAACTTCGTCGACCCCGTCAGATTATGTGTTGAGTGTGCCGGCGCCACAAGAAAAGAAAATGAGTTCTTTGAAAAACATCTCAAAACACTCATAAATGGTAAGGCAATATGATATAGAATTTAAAGGTTTAGTATTTTGACTTTTCCTTTATGAAATCAATATGATGCAGCATATGCGACTTAGTGTACGATTATAGAAAGAGCTTATACAGGATTTCAAAGGAAAATACCCTTCAGAATTGTTGATAAATCAGTAGTGAGGTGTATGTTACATGGTATTAAGGTATTTGAACAGAGCATGTGTTGAATACAATTGTCAGATCTTTTGTTTACACTGGTTACCTGTGGATTTAAAGGGACTATCCATGAACGATAAACTTAAATTCAAAAGCAATAAAATTAAATTTTGTGCATTCGAAAAAGGAAAATGTTCATAAAATGATCAAATTATCTTGAGGAATATATAGAACCTACATATTTTCTAATTCATCATTGTTTATTTGATGAATTGAAATTGGGACCAAGTGTACTTTAGGTTCCATCCAGAATTTTAGGTTTAAGGTTAATGTTAGGGTTAGGTTTAATTTAGGGTTAGAGTTAGGGTGTAGGGTTAGTTTTAGAGTTAGGGTATAGTTTTTGATGGGACCTTAAGTATACTTTTTCCTGAAATTGTTTTACAGAATGAAAATTGAAATGAAGCTAGAAAACATTATAATATTCCCAAGGCAGCTGATTCAGTGGGTTCAAATTTATCAATCATAAAAACAAGACAGCTGTTTAAGTGTGTTCAAAAAGGTACATCATGCACAATAGACCTTGAAGGATGCATAGGATGTCATTCAATTTGACATCACTATCTGCGCTCTTCAATATTTAAAGGAATACTATAAAGTGTTCAAGCGCCCCCTGTCACCCATGACTTTTGTTTAGCTTATTAGGTTTAATTCACATGTATCAGTATAGGAAAGCATACAAATATTTGTTACCCCATTTTTCTGTGGCAAAACAATATCCACTTGAAAATGCTTTTAGATATTAATATTCCTTCCAGATGATGGATGTCGCGCAATAAATTGCCTGTTTACCCTAGATTTTATGGGGTATTCATCTGCGGTATCACCCGTATATTTCAATGCATAAATAAAAAGAAAAGTTCTTTTAAAATAATCAGAATATCTGTTTAGTTTTCTGGGGTTGAAGTCCCAACCCCAACAGTTTTGAAATCTGCATAATTTTATACGGTAAGTAAGGGCATTAAATGGAATTTTTGAGCTTTAGTTAAAATTCAAGTTTTTTGAATGGGAGTTTCAAAATCTGATGATGTCACCCCCCCCCTCCCTCCCCCTGATTTCTTCATTTTAGACTGTTTTACTCACAACCATATCTGATCAAAATCGTATAGTATTGCTTTAAAATAGAAATGAATGCAAGTTCTGTTATTAATATTGAATATTTTTGTTTTTTACAAGTTCATGCATATTTTATATACTTTACATAAAACCTGCCGGATGCATTTTGTTAGAATAACACGTCTCATATCTACCATCCTTTTTGTTGTAATATAATTTAATTTAAAATTAATCAAATTAGAATCACATCAGGGTATTTAGACTTCTTAAAGGGACTGGCCTAGATTCTTCCCACTAATTTTTTACCTGCATATTTTTTACTTGAATTGATAGAACATGTTTATAATAATATAACCTGCAAGTGGTTTTCCATTATTTTGAGGAACATTGGAGAAAATAGCAATTCTTTACCTACTTTTAATTTTTGTCGATGGTGACAAAAAGTGGTGTGAAAACAGTGTTTCTAGTTTGAAAACTGATAAAAATCTTGTTTCTACACTTGTGATAGCCAAACAAATTATTTTTGATGAAATTGTTTCCCTTTTAATATGTTTTAAATTATCTCCATGAGCTTTGTTTGATTTTTTATCTGGTAAATCCTTCTGATGTACAAAAGTTAGGATTTACTAAACACA
Organism: Ophiothrix spiculata; assembly: GCA_000969725.1. Lineage (NCBI taxonomy): Eukaryota > Metazoa > Echinodermata > Ophiuroidea > Amphilepidida > Ophiotrichidae > Ophiothrix > Ophiothrix spiculata. Next base: position 27,851 of record JXSR01S023828.1, on the reverse strand, counting down.
CCACCATCAAAGAATGATATATTGCAAATTAATTCTCTCTCAACTTGAGCCATTTGTGTGTAAATTTTTGCACTTTTTTGGATTTTACTATACTTTTAAGCTTTGTTAAGAGCATTTCCATAAATATTTAATTCTAGGTGGAATCTAGGCTAGTCCCTTTAATATCAAAATAAAAGTGAAAACTCAGTCAAATGCCTTTCAAGATGAAACATGTATCCCAGCTTTAATCAGGGCATCATATGTTGAGTGTAATCAGATGTTGACATTGTTATACATCTAATCAGGTTTGTGAGTCAAACTCAGCAGCGAAAATATGCCATGTTATCTCAGAGCAATTTCCTACAAGCAAATTTGAATTTTCAGGTTAAGTCAACTGTCAGATATTATCAACGTCATTATTTATCATTGCTTGTTTTGCATCTAAGTTTGTGATTTGATTAATTTCAAGAAAGTTGTTACTGATTTAAATTTTGATATTGCAGCTCTGTAATTTTCCAAGATCTGCAACTTTTTGTAATATTTACTTCTATTATAGAATAATGATGAAGGTATTGAATTAATAAATTGGATGTTTTTAAGATGAAAGAGGGCCAAGTGTATGCTTCTTGGTACCCAACTAAAATTCGGTTTTGTGGTAATTTTTATTGTTATAATCAAACTTTAGATACAGGATTTATTTTCATTGGATCATTGAAAAATATAGATTATAGATTTGTGAAAAGTTTATTAGTTACAATGTGTCATTAGAATGTTTCACCCATGGTATGGGACAATTATGACAAAAAAAATGATATTTGATTTCGTCCCTGCCAGTTGTTCAATTGCATTTCAGCTATGGAAAAATATTAATACAAAACTTGAAAGGATTCCAATGTTGACAAACATTTCAAATGCCAGAAACAGTATACTTTAGGTCTCATCAAAAACTTGACCCTAACCCATTACCCGACCCTAACTCACTAACCATGACCAGACCCTAACTCACAAATCATGACCAGACCCTAACTCACTTACCATGACCCGACCCTAACTCACAAACCATGACCTGACCATAACTCACTAACCATAACCCTATCATAACTCACTAACCATAACCCGTCCATAAACCTAAACATACCCTAACCCCTAACCCGAAAATTTTAAATGGGATCTAAAGTTAACTTGGTCCCAAATGCCTGTTTTGTCTTCATCAGTTTTAGATAATGTTACATCACAGTAACACACAATATTCATTTACTCATAACCTCATTAACCATTTGTTCTCTTTTCTCCAAATAGGAAGCAGCTTTACAATGCAGAGTTCGGGTCTAGAGAATGGATCAGCCTACACATTTTGTCACTTATCGCCAAATCATAGGTAAGCTTAAGAAGCAGAGCTATGTACACACTGTCATGTGAGTGTAGATATGGATTTCTTGCACTCACACTGACATGTGAGTGCAAGAAATCCGTATCTGCAATAGCTGCCCTAAGTTGTATTTATTTAGCACTGTTCAAGAAAGTGCAAAATCCCTCAAAATTTCTCTTCATATATCAGTAGCTTTTGAAATGGTTCTTCAGGTGACGGTGTTACCTGAAGAACCATTTCAAGTGCCACTGGACAAAGACAGGACATTCTATAGTTTGCAATGCAAATTTATGTATAAAATGGCAGCTATTGCAGATACAACTTTCTTACACTCACACATGAAGTCACCACTGTGTAGACATCTCAAGATCGGTGTATGATGGTAGCAAGTTAACGCACACAATGACGTAGTTGTCTATTGTATGCATTTTGTGTTAGGCCCGGTGCAGACTCCACTATCGTATAGAATATTTTGCTTAGAATATTCTATGCTGACGACAAAATGAAGTAGGTCATCAAATAGAACACACAGTTTTATCCGATGACCTACGTCATTTTGTCGTCAGCATAGAATATTCTAAGCAAAATATTCTATACGATTGAGGAGTCTGCACTGGGCCTTAGTGTCCTATTAATCAGATGGCTGACTCCAGTAAGAAATCACCCGATTCCTCTTTTGATATCTGTTTGAAGATATTTGTTTTTGCATATGTATAAGTAATATCAAAATAACGGATAACGATTGAAGCATCAATGTCATTCTTTTTATTTGCACATATTTTCTGAACAGAAAGTGCTATTACCATTTAAACTACATGTAGTGACTGCCATAAACTGAAATTATTTCGAAGCAGAAACTTTGTCAGTATTAAGAAAATTGGGTTCAGAACACATAGGCCTAAATAAAAACAAAAACTCGATCATATCCCAATATCAATCAATATGATGCAACTTAAGAGAATGAAGTGATCAAAATGAAGTTAATACATATCCACGACACTCGGCATTTAATATTCCATAATTCTTTTTTTATAAATGAATAAATAAATATTTAAGGTGGCTTAGCACAGATGCGGTGTCGGACACAAGTAAGCTGATATCAGCGGTGTTGGACACAGTTTCAAAGTATTTATCCCGGGCTTTTAGCGTACTTTTTGGCGTACTGTATCTTGCGCTTTAATAAAACGCGACCTTGCACGTGCGTCATTTTTATATTCACGCATAAGACCATGCGTGTTGCTCCTGACGGCGCAGGGCCCAAAGCGCAACGTGCTTAAGGGACTAGTCACTGCTAAAAAAAAATCAATTTTTTGACTTATTTTGCTTTGTATCTCAAGAGTGAAAAAGAGAGAAAAAAATAGAGCCGTTTTTTAATTATAAGTGTTTTTGTCTTAATTTTTTCGATTTTACCATTGACGTCAATGGTAAAAAGTGGTAAAACATACCCTTTGTATAATGGATTTTTCTCAAAAACTAAGTTGGTGACCCCCTTTTTTTATTTAAGAAATGTGATAAGCACACATAAAAACACCATATATCAAAAAATAAGAAAATTAAATAGAGGAATTCTATGTGTGCTAAGCCACCTTAATAATAATAATAATAAATAAAGGATTAATTTATTTATTTTTATCATTTATTGTAATAAGATGATGCAACTTGTGTATATACAACTTGATGAGCAAAATTGTAATCTTCCTATCAGGTTTTAGTCTGAATTCACTTTTCTCGTGAATTCAGGGTTTCATATTGACTTTTCCATTTTAATAAAAGTGATAAAATAAAAATGGAAGTTTGTGATAAGTTCTTTCCATGGAAACCTGACCATTTAAAGAAAAATCTTTCTTGGGAAAATTCAACTTTCTTTACCACGCAAACTTTCAATACTCAGAGGTACTTTTGGTGATTTGTTAAACTCACTTAATGACATTGATTACAATGTTTAAGTAAACAACTGATTAAATTAGAATAATTTAGCGGCTTCTTAGTAGATTCATCAGTGCCTAGCACTACTTGTCACAAATTTGCTCTGTCTACTTTACTATGATATCCTGTTTTAGTTTGAAGAGCAGCACCTGCATGCTTCAGGGAACAGGATTCAAACTTTCTACATGTCAACCTTTTTATAAAGTTGGTGGAAGAGGGACATTGGCATTTAGCTGATAGTGTGAATTAAGTCAAGACTAACTCTTCCTGGATTCGAAAATAACCAAATAGATTGAAATAAAAAATGGATTTCTGGTCTGGGTGTCATCATTATGAACTAGTTTATCAATGTGTTGATGCAGGTTATATGGCTTACTTAGTGTCTTGTGCTACCCCTAACTTGAACCTCACAAAACATCGGTCAATAAGTCAAGAATCTACAAGACAGAGTGGCGACAGAAGGTTAACATTTTAGGGGATGGCTAATTTTTTTTTTAAATCAAAATTTTTTTTGAGCAAAAATGATCGGAGAAAAATTTTGATTTAAAAAATCTGTCAAATCGGCTAATTTCAGCAACAAATAGTTTAAAAAATCTTTGAATACTGAAAATTGACATAATATCTGAAAATTTGTGCGAAGCGTGCAATTTTTTGATTTTTCGCATTTAAATTATCAAATTTCTTTCTTTCTTCTTTATTCTTTGAGGGGGTCTGTCGTCCCCCCTCGTAAAGACAAAGTTCGTCATATTTTACAGATTTTTATATTTGGGTGGGTGACCATTAAACTAGACCTACCCATTGACTAATGTGCACTTTATTACATGGGCATTGGTTCGGCACGCTGGTTTACGCGACTCATGCCAGCAACTCCTAGTCTGAAAACAAAGAGTAACCTGCATGAATGATTGTCTGCAACTTAACTCTCTCAGAGGAAAGTGCGACAGTTGAGTTCCAATAAAACTGGTCTAACCCACCAAAGTCTGGTTCGAAGTCCAGAGACCTCTGAAGAGTGTTAGCCCTCGTCTACCCAGGCTATTTTTTGTAACACGTCTACCCAAAGGGGGGGGGGTCCCCTAAATTTTTGGAATGGAACCCCCTATAAACTTGGTTTTGCTATCAATAGGTAGGCATGGTTCTCCCCTATCCAATGATACCAAGATCACAAAAATCGGCCAAGGTGCTACATAATTATGACGTCATAAAGTTCATTTGGATCGGAAAATCTGGATTTTGGCAAAATTGGCCACCAAATAAAAATTTTGCTGTAAAAGTTCTAAAAAATGGATTTTCATCGGGTTTTTGCTAATAAAGAAGGTAAATGATAATTCTAACATACCCTGCAAGTTTCAGCTTCATAGCATGCAAATGGCAACTTAAATTTTCAAGAGCTTCACCAACCCCCTCTACACCCCAACTTTGACGGCCTACGCTAACCCCACCTTAGGTGGTATACCCCCCCTAATTTTTTTTTTATCAAAATGACTGCAAAAGATGTATAAGAGAATACCCAAATGCCTGCGGTCGGATGAAACCATTGAAACTGATGCCTTTTGAGATGAACATATTCTCAAATTCTTTACCATTTCCCTCTTATTTTTTGGCAATTGGAGCTAAAATATTGCATATTACTCAAAAAGGGTTCTAAAGAACTGAATCATGCTGGAAATGGGGGTCTATTGTGCATCATAGAGGACTGAGGGTCTTGGTATCCTGGTCATTTAAGAAAGTACTGGGAAGTGAGTGCCCCCTATCCGATGTACCCAGGGCCTGGGTTTATGTTTAAGAACTTTAACTTTGAGGCAAACATCAAAAGAAAAGTTGACTTTGACAGCAAAATAAGTGTAGAATGAGACAATTAACCCTAACATGTCACAGTCCAACAAAACCCAACAAGCAAAAATCCAGACATTTTCCCAAGTCCAAATACGTCACAGACGGGGGATACAGATGGGCACGAAATGGCTGCCATGGAAGGCCATACTTTGTGGCTTACCACAAGTGGACATGGGATCAGGATGCCAGAGGTCGGGGTTCAAATCCCAGGGGAAACAGGAATTTTTTGTATGACATATTCGTATTAGTTTTTAAGCGTTTGGGAGTTACAGTTTGTCACACACAAGGCTTTGCGCACGAACAATTTGACTTAATTCGCCTAGCGTCTATCCAACACACAAGAATAACACAAAATACTCCAAGAAATCTACATTAAACAAAGTTGTTCAAGTTCTGAAAAATCTATATACAAATTTATTTCCAAAGGACTTTCTTTGAATAATAAAATCAAAATAATATATAATAACTGTTTCACTTTACTTCATATGGGATCCCATTTACAATGATTGTTCTCTATGAATACGCAACACAGTTTGGATGTATATCTGAAGCCTGAATTTTACATGGTTCTTTATGACAAAATTATTTCTGAAGATGCGAAAATCATTTAATGTCAATGTTCATCTGATGAGCTTCAAGTTATATTG
>JXSR01S023827.1:4825-21506 GCA_000969725.1 Ophiothrix spiculata | reverse complement strand
AACAGATTTTTTAAATTAATGTTTCCCGATGTTCTTAAGCTGTTTTTTCCAGAATTGTTTTATTTTGAAATACCTTTTTGTTCAGGTTCAGATATAATACATTGACTTTTGATAATTGATCCTTTACTCCTTTTAAATCAGTCGCTGCATATAAAATCAGTTGTCTCTTAAGGCTACATGACCTTCGATTGCCAGAAAAATGCGAATCAGAAAGATTTTTTATCGTGAAAAGAGAAACAGTTTTCACTGCATTATGTATTCAAACCCTGATTTCTAAAAAAAAAATATTACACAGCTTAAGAACATTATTTTGAATAAACTTAAGGAAAAAGGAAAGACCTCAAATCAATTGCACACGAGCTATCCTTTCATCGGGAATTTCATTCTATACCTTATCAGTTTCCATTACTTTATCATTCGTGTATGCACCATAAACGTTTCATGTCTGTCTTTGGTACCAAATTCTTCTCTGATTACATATATTTTGTGACGTCAGCATTAATTCAGACGCATGCGTTGAAAGATGGGACTGAATCTCGCATCAAACACCTGCCTAAGTGCATGACGTCATCGCTGTCACAATGTCTGTCTAGGAATAAAGCTACATTGCTGAAATATTATTTTTGTCGATATTTGTGCCATGTTTTTCACACCTTTATCGAAACCCTATTTTCTTTGTAGGCGATGAGACTACCTCAAAGTGCATTGACCAGAATGGCAATCAGTATAAAGATGGGGAGAGTTTTGCGTCAACAGATGATCCATGTATTACTTGCACTTGTCAGGTAAGATAGTCAGATAGACAGACAGTCTGACAGACATATAGAAAACTTAATTCTGAACAGGTAAAGTGAGAGAACGGAGTTAAAGGTGTTGAGAAGTAGCAACTAACTTTGTGCAGAAGAAAATTCTCCTTTGAATTGAAATAACTGAAGAAGGCTTTAATCATAGTCTATCGAAATGGGATTTCATATAAACAGGACAGAAAATGACCATATGCAACTTTTAGTCCATCCTTTCGGCTATTTTGTAAAAAACATTTTGGGGTACCATTAAAGATGGGGATGGATAAGTCAATCAAATAATGTGGGGGCGTGCCCACTCTGCAGATATTTAAGTCATCATTTTGAAAATAATCTGCTTGCTATGGAGTTAGAATTTACAGGACATGTAAGAGTCTCCATTTCTCTTCCATAAAAAACAAAACCGTTACAATAGTTCTATTGTATTGGGGGAGGGGGTAACAAGCTTCTCTTATGACACTCTGCTACAGAAAATAAGTTTGATATGAAGGTTAGGTTGTAACCACTGCCTTTGCAAGACCCTAGACCATCTATTGAGTTGATGATGAGTAGCTGCAATAGACAATAGTATATAAGAATTAACTTTGGGAATGACAACTGTGGGCTTCGTTCTAGTTCTAGTTTGTGTAATGTGCAAATATTTCCCTGCAGAAATTGTTTGAACCAAGAACATGTATAAGAAAAAAAAACCACGCGAATTTAAGAGTGATATACTTAGACTAAGTAATTTTTTTGAAGACATTTTGTCAAGTCACAGATTGTTGGATCGTAATCAGACTATTGGGAATAGCAATTTGTACCAAGTGTGCATTTACAGGTCTGCGTACTTTGTTGAGCAAAGCAAGTAAGCAAGTACTGTGATCACCCAATTCAATAGAATTCATAACATTGTCTTGATCTTGTTACTTCTAATCTTAATAAACAAGATGCTTTTTCAAATCAAATATATAGAAAGCAGAGGATATATGTCAAGTCATTGGAATTTGAGATTACAAGATATCTGAATATACATCAAACGTTTGGGAATTTGATTTCTTACTGTCCAGATCATAATATAGGGAGTAAATTATTACATCCGCGTCATGGCAAGAATGGGATCGTGAGCACTTTTATCCTGAAGGGGTACATGATCTGTTGTATCTCAAAATTTCACTGAGCATTTTGCTTGACCAGATTTGTCAGTCAATGAATTGATAACATTTTTTTACTTTGTGAACATTTCTAAAGACAAACCTGCTAGTTTCCAAACAACTTCATTTTAGTAACAATATACAACAACTTGATAACTCAAATTACGGTATAAACACAAAGGCTGCCATACAAGCATAAATCCAAAGGCTGACATAGCTATAAAATCTCAAGAGCTCTGAGAGGATGTATCCCCAAATTGGAGGAGGGGGAAGTTAACAAAAAATCTGGACAGCAACATCAACTTGCTAAATCATTGTTGGGCGTGGAGATACATGTATGCAGTGACAGGATTGTTCTAAAGACATGCACCAGTAATGATTCACAGAGATCGCTACTCAAAATGTACAGATTTCATGATACTTAAAAAAGTAACACATTACACTACACGTCAAGTTTTCAGTCAAATCATGGTGACAAAACAATAAGCCAATTTATTTGAAACAAAACAAACACCATTATTAGCACTTTACCTCTTTCTTTGTTTATACCTTTTTATGATGTAATCCTTAATCAGAATTCTTAATCTTGAAAATTAGTGGGTATTTGTTGCTTTGACAAAACAACAACAAGATATGAATCAAAATACTACTAAATGTAACGGGATACGGCATGTTATTCAGTAAACGTTTAAAGAATCTAAAATAGAGCATCGTGCTAATACGTGAAAGTGCTCAATTCATAATCAAAATACTCGGAAAAATATGTATATATTTTAATATTGCATGCTTGGATATAATGCATAAAGATTTATTCTCTAAATTCAACTTCCCTTTAATAACAACAGACTGAGAGTGTAATTCTAATCAGACGAATAGTGAAAGAAAAAGAAAACCGCGCCAATCCGTGCCATCATCAAGCAGAAATCCTTGTCTGCTGAAATTATTCTATTCATTTTTCATCAACAGATAGCATTTTTACCCACCTGTCTCAGCGTCAGGGGACGGGGAGGGACTTCTATCGAAATGAATGTTTCTGTGTCAGATAATGTGGGGCGTGGATACATGGAGATGTTTCTGTGACGAAACCTGTAACTATTATAGGTTGGTCTACAGCCCCTCAATGTATATATTTGACTCGGTATTATAAAAATGTATTATTTAGGGACATACTAGTATACACATACGGTATATATTACATAAACGACACACATATACCATACCATACCATGGTAAAAAGGATCTAAGACCTTCAAATGTTCCAAGAACTTCACGTCGCTTATTTTCATTTGTTGTTTGTCACACAAATAGGATAAAGTAGGCAAAAATACCGTCACACCAGCGCCATATACGTATTTATTTATAAGGATAAGATTCATTCGAAGACATAAAAGTAATACAAATATATAATGTAATTGGAAGTATTTTATATCACATTTGTGCAATATATGCCCTCTTGTCGCAATAGTGATTGAGATACCCCTACCCCGGTTCTGGCAATGTAATGAGATTTATGCTCTTTTAGGTAACGGTCTCTTGTCTCATGTCTTATCATATGACATAGTCTTATGCAGGTCACGTAAGCTTACGCAGGTACTGGCCTTTCACTGGTTATCTTGTCTTTTAGCACATCTGCCTCTGATACAAACAATCTATAATAGGCAGGCACTGTAATGATGCTCCTCTCCTATATAAGAAGACGATCGTTAATATATTATAAAATATCTATATGTAAAATAATTATAGTAGACCTTGACTAAGTTTAAATTCGGAATTGATCACCGACAAGGAAAACACCAATTATACTACTTTCTAAATTCCAGAGACTTATTTTTAAGTCTAAAAGACTTGTTAAAATGACAAAGCGTTTTTGAGATTTAAAATAATAAGTCCGTCAAAAAGACATTTCAAATAAATCCTGTAGATTGAAAAAAAATCGACAATTGACTAAGAAAGCAGTTAATAAAGTGACGAGAGACTTCACGTTTTAATCTAAACTTTCAAATCAAATTTTTTTTTGTCATTTTAACAAGTCTCCTTAGATTTAAAAATAAGTCTCTGGAATTTAGAGAGATATATAAGCATAAAACAGACAAATTAATCAAAATCTTAATCCCAGCTAGAAAAGTTACGTTTTATAAAAAAACACTAATCAAAATAAAAGATCGTTCAGCTCATATGAGCCATAAATGCAGCAAACTTCATTTTGCGCTACAGATGTAAATACATGCAAAGGTCGTATTTTGGCGAAAATGATACTTTTGCATATTTTTGATATTAAATGTTTCCTGAAAATACCTGCAAAGTTTCATTGCAAGAAAATGATTGGAAATGTGAAATATATCTATGTGCTCTGATGATTATCAACAGGAAATATAGGGCTTAATAAATAACTGATCTTTATTCAAACGTGCTATCTCCGTTTCATATTTTTAGAGAGAGACAACTTGTGAATGACCATAACTTAACTTCGGGAAGTCGAGTAAAGTACAATGAGGAGTCATTTTAATCCTTATAACATGGGTTTTGGCGAATGTTTGTAAAAGTTAAAATGAAAAGAGACAGCTTGTTTGGGACGAACGGTCACATAAACAACGTTTGAAAAATTACGTATACGCCAATCATCATATGCCACTTACACATGTACCTAAATGCTCATACGAAATCAGGAACCAACGAACCAATTCATGTTATCAGTGTTTCAAGTTGTCAGATTTTTTGTTAACAAGCATTGAGAAGGGTTCACCGTATAAACAATCGTGAACAGAGAGGAAAGAAGCGTGTTTAATAGACAAGTAAATTGCCAAATCTTAATTAAACAACAGACTCAAAGGCCAGCACCTGTGTAGACAATATTGAAAGTATGTCAAACTGTTGTATGATGACATCAATTACGAGGCCACTAAGTAAAAGGTAAAGAGTCTCATCCTGAGTCGTTGAGACAGGTGAATTTAAATGCAAGTAGTAGTGTTATTTAAGTGGAAACCGGTCCGACAATTCATTAAATGTGGTGGACAGTGAATGTGTACAAACATGATCTTATTTGGCACAAAATGGCCCGGGAAAAGTGGTTATTTTTTAATTTTTTATTACGATCACGATAATTGTCACAAATCCCAAAAACTGACACATGATACCATAGCTACTCAGGAGGAGACGATGGCAATCGTGGAGTGAATTGTGGTAGCATATGAAATCGCTGGATAAGTTTTCTGCCGAAAAGAATCCACAAATCGCAATTCTTGGTCTCTCTGACGAATTGCACGCAAGCGATTGGAACTATCTTCAAACAATTGTGGCGTTCGTAATGAATCCACATTGACGGTGTGTTCGTTCTGTTATCAGATCTTCAATTACCCAGCCGGTCTGAAAGAGATAAAACAGAAAGTATAAGAGTGACACGTCCTTGAAAACAGCAAAACCCTCTTCCATAGATACGAAATGTAATTGTGAAGAAAACGAACGCAACAACTTAACCTTTACTTTATTTAACAATTCTCACATCACAAACCAGTTGTCATAAGGCATCATATACACACATTTTTATTGAATTTGAAAAAGAAATAGTCCAAATAATTTTCTCATCAAACGGATCATTGCATATGTCACAGCATATTAGAGTCACAGTGGAAATGAAATATATTTGTGAAATTTGTTCTAAAAAGGGGGTCAAGGCTCTAAAATGTGGAAATTGAATTTAATATAAATCACACTAGACGCAAACACAAACGAAAACGCACGGAACTGGATGTAAACATTATTCATCTTTATTTTATACGAAAGAAATAGTTATCTCACAGTCGTGAGCAACTGCTTCTCGGAGAATCCCCTTCAATGGAAAAAATATTATTTTTATATATGCACAAATTGCTTTTTTACTTTCAACTCAAAATGACCTGTCTCCCTGTCTCCCTTTTTTTTATAACTAAACTCTCCAATTGCAACACGGGCAGGACCGATGAGCTGGATGTGGCGATGTGTATTGGAGATCACGTCACGCGATACATTACAGATACATTGATAGTAATCATCATGACGACGTGAAGGCGACTTCATCTCTTGATTAAGATCACATTAGCAGAATAACCTTTTGAACTGATAATCACGCTTCCTATTGGTCATGGTTAAAGTCAATTTCATTTCTCTCTATGTGATCTTGCATCATATATTATATTAGAGGTATAAGACAACTGTTGACACGAGAGTCTTCATGTTTTCACCTATGTTTTATCTACAAAACTGGTACTTTGTATTTGTTTAATTAAAGCGATAAGAAATAAGCAACCGCATGCATTTATTTTGCGCAAAGGAATCAATGCATTTAAACAAAATTAGACTAATAATCTGAAGCAGTTTGGCGTTTGGAAAAAATGTTGCATTATGCCTTTAAAGATAAACCTTCTGCATAATGTAAATATGAAGAGATGTTAATTGAATAATTACATTCTTCCTTCTCGTTTAATTTACATCAATTTTTTATTTTCTGACAGACCATTTTAGATCTTAATTGATTCTCTAAGGAAGGATCCTTACATCTTAAGAGATTCTCTTGGGAAGAATATTTAGAAAAGCTTTTAGCATAATTGGGTTGATTTATAGAGTCAAGGCATTAGATAATGATGATGAATTCTGAAGAGGGTTTTCAAGGTCAACTCTGTTATCATTAAATAACACTTAAAATAAAATCCACTTGTTCTTGAATGTGTTACAAAATACACCAGACAATTCTAATGGTCAATCATCATTATGATTATGCCAGAAGCAGGAAATTAAATGTCATTTAAGCAACAACTTGTTCTGTGTAATACTATTATCATGATTATATAAACTTCAAAAACTTCAATAATTTAACACTTCCTAATTGGAAGAATCTCTAAAATTACATTTAGGATTGGGTTAAAGGACTATACTCTTTGAAGAGGTTTGAACTTTTTGGAAAAACGGACAACAAGAAGAAGGGTTATATTCTTTTTAACCATTGATTTAAGTGTTCATGTAGTTTTTTAATTTTCTGATCGAGACTATTAGATTACTGATCTAGTAAGTAATTTGGCTGATTATCTTTTCGCAGCCAAGCCAATAATTATAGCTATTGATTTCACTTTATTTGTTAAATGATAGCTGTTGATTTTGTTTTATTTGTTAAATGATAGCTGTTGATTTTGTTTTATTTTTTTAAATAATAGCTGTTGATTTTGTTTTATTTTTTAAATGATAGCTGTTGCTTTTGTTTTGTTTTTTAAATGATAGCTGTTGATTTAGTTTTATTTCTTAAATGATAGCCGTTGATTTTGTTTTGTTTATTTATTACAAACATATAAACTGTGTCGATTATTGAAATGTGTAATTTATGTGTGTTTTTCAGAATAATAAGATAATGTGCCAAAAACAAGCGTGTCCAGTACTTTCTTGCCCAGATTACCAAACCAAAATACCTAAAGGAGAGTGTTGTCCTAAATGTATAGGTAAGTGTTAATAACAAAAAATAACTTGAAAAAGTGATACGGTTTTAATGATAATAGAATATAAGTGCTAACACAAGAATTTTTGATTTAAAGGATCGGCAATAATTGAATAAATTAAATTGTTTGTTAAAATGTTGTCCACTAATAGACCTTTATGTAAGAGAAAGGTTGAATACTGAAGGGAACATTGTTTCAAACGTATTGATTAGAATAAGTGTCTACATATTAAGTGTGTTGTCCTAAATGTACAAGTTAGAATGAATTGCAATTCCTAAAGGTTCTGGTAATAATGAATTGAAATGATAAACAGGCATTAATAAAATGAAATGATATACGTGGGCATATAGGTAATAATGAAATGAAATGTTGTATAGGTTATAAACAAATGAAATGGAATACCCAAACGGACGTGGTATCCTAAATATAATGAGATTAAATACTTAACCAATGTGTTGTCTGAATTGTATATAAGTGTAACAAATAAATAAGAAGTAACAGAGGGTATAATGTTGTTTAAGATTTATTGGATACAAATTCCGATGATAATTTTGTTAAATGGGATTGCTTTGTAGGTTTGAATTGGAGTGTAATTTAAAATATATCTAAGTTATGTTCATATGGTTGATGAAGTAAAATATAAGAGACTTAATGTAAAATGGTACAAAATTCATCAGTCGTTAATGTACGGATAATTTAGTAAACCAAAATAAAGTGTGTTTTTGATATTGTCCACATAAAAACGAGATTGTTTTAATAATTTATTCCCTGGATGATATTAGGTTAGAAAGTTAATGAATAAAAATAGAAATCACTAGCTTTACCTTTTTTCTTTAGTATAGGACTATGGCTCCAAAATAAATCTCTAGATCGCTACGTGACAATTTTGATCATATAAGTGTCATTTTTTTAGACATTGTGCCAGGATCTGTATGATTATTCACAAGTTAAGTCAACACACCCAAAAGAAAAGTAATTAGTTACCACATATATGAGTAATAATATCACTGACATATTTTATTGTATCAAAAACTCAATTCAGAAACACCACAAGAGGTGTCCTTAAATTACCCAGATTAATCTTTACATGTATAATTACCGTTGTGTATTCAGCGTTATATATAAAAATATATGAAATTACCTGTTAATATCTACATAAAGAAAAGAACAATACCCACGCAGATAATATTCTATTTGCTGAAAGTACAGAAAATCGTGATTTTTTGTGGAATACAACACAACCAATTGTGGTATCTTAAACTTGATATATGTAATGATTTTGTATTGTAGTCATTAAAGTTACTTTCTTAAATTATGTGATATGCATGGATTGTCAGTTTGTTAATTCTATTTAATCAACCCTGTAAATGGTGTTCTATTATTTCTTTGGTATAACTAATTATTGTAATTCTATAATGCACGGTTTCGTCTCTTAAATAATAGCTGTATTGTTACATATGGCCTTAAGCAGTTAAGGCAAAACAGAAAATATGCTGTAAATGATTTTTATTAGATTATTTCTCCCCTTTTTACATTTATCTCCATCGAAATACATCAAAAGGGTAGATTATCTGGATTAAACATGTCCTCAAATATGCCCACCGTAATCTACCGTAGTCTCGACTACATCTATTCGTGGTGTTGGGTTTGCCAAAATAAAAAAATAAATTTGATTGATTTTGAGAACAAAAACCCTTTCTGTACAGTTTCCCGCTTAAGATCACTTCAAGGAAGTTGAAGTATTTGATATATAAACAATGAAACTCGGATATATTGTTTTTAACAATTGAAATCGTTAAGATAATAACAGATAACTGATGCATCTGCTTTCGCATCGTTATATCAATTAAAATAAAACCCTTTTGTTATTGCGTTAATTAAGTCCATTAGGGCAGTCTTATCCCATTGTTTACGAAGATTCGCATGGTAATTAATGTAAAGCTTGTCTGTAAGCACTTATGGAGATTCCAAACAATAGATTTGTCTCTGTTATATTTCACAAAAAGCGCCAAGAGCATATATAAGAAATATTTTGAAGAGGAACACTTAACTGACAATTATATGACAAAAACCACAGTTCTACCAATTATTGTCAAATGAGTATATAAACAAAAATCCTAATTTGACAAACAACTTATCTCATATCCATTTAGTTAAGCTTAGTTAACTTCTAAATCTAATTATCTATTGTAGAACTCCTTTTGTGTTTAAAGTACAAAAATCGCAAATGGAACATTGTGGCCTTTTAGCCTTTTATCAGCATGAAAAGCGCCTTAATTTGGTATCCCCTCCCGAACCGTGTGAATACCAGGCTGGCGACCGTCAGCTGTCGCCAATGTTAGAAGTCAGTAAACTGGGCTCAATACATACGTGTCTCGTTGAATTCTGATTAGTCTCATTTACATCTCTTTAATAGGTTACTTGTGGCTTTCTTTATGAGATAGTCCCACTAATCAGTCAAAACGTCCAATTAACACGAGACAAAGTCAAGGTCGAGACTATGCCTAGTCGAACATCCCAAATGAATGAATGCCTAATACCTGTAGGTGGAAAGTGGTATTGAAATCATAAAGTGGAATTTAGGAATCAACTGAACATATCAAAGACTGCAAAATCTTGATTTGTGATTCTTCAAATTGTTCTGACAGTAAAGATTAATGATATCCTCGAGATTGAACAACACAAATAAAGAGAAAAGGAAACCGTAGTGTTTAGTCGAATCAGTTCATTGGTATTGAATGGTACGGTTGACGTTTTCGAGGATTCTGTTTTTATTTACCATGACGAAAATCTTATAAATCATTTGTAAACAGTCCTGGAAAAAATGTTACTACCGTTTGACCAAGTTTACATTGGTGTTGCTAGTAGATTTGTTCAAAGAATTTCGGAATTTGCCGTTTAAATTGTAATATTTCAAATACATTGAAATAAAATAAACAAAATAGAATCGAATTGAATAAAATAAAACAGATTAATAAATTAAGTAAAGTAAAGTAAAGTAAAGTAAAGTAAAGTAAAGTAAAGTAAAGTAAAGTAAAGTAAAGTAAAGTAAAGTAAAGTAAAGTAAAGTAAAATTGAATAAGATTTTATAGAAGGACTATTAAAAAAGTTTACATTTGTTGTTTAATCTATTACAGCCCAACGTAAAGTATTTGATCTAGGAAATCGATGCCTTTTTCAAAATGAAGTTTATGAAGATGGTGAAACAGTCTTACAAGATGCCTGTACCGAATGCATATGTTTGGTAAGTTTAAGGTTTCATGTTTCATTAATTTCAAACAGATTAATGATAATCTGTAAAAAATAAATATTAGATGATAAACTAATTAATAGTTGTCATCTCAACACAGATGCTTTTTAATTATGAAAGCACATGCGCTATCATAAACCATTTTGGTGTCTTGTGTATAGGATGTTGATGTTCACTGAACCACACTTATGTAAATATATGACACGTGACCATGTCCAGCGTAGAGTGGTTTGTCTTAAATAAGTATCATTTCAATATATCAGCCTTGTAGTGTTCAATAAGGCACAGCCTTTCAAAACCTTATCAGTCTATCTTCAATAACGTTGATGTAAAACCAACATATCATTCCTGCTGTTTTCATCTGGCAAGAAATCTTGTTAAACCAGATCAAGCTATTTTTAGGTGTGGATTAAGGTTTGTGGTAAGAAACCCTGATCAGTGAAATCCTGTATAGCGTCCGTTGACATAATCCTCCATAGTGTAACAACAAATATACAAATGCAATATTTTACCTCTAGAAAAGTTATGGCTAGATATTTAATTTCAAAATTATGTTGCTTTTAGTTTAATACTTACTTAGGACTGTAAATAACTTTAACTTTACCGTGGTCTAGGCATTTCAACTCTTTCAAACAAAATGAATTAGTTGACTGATAAGCATGATATTTCATAAACGTGTTATTCAATCTTTCTTCTCCTTTTGCAGGATTCTACTGTGGTTTGTCAAAAGGAAACGTGTCCATCAATGATTGGATGTCCAGAAAGTGACGTCATTCATCGTGAGGATGAATGCTGCCCAAGATGTAAACCACAGTCATGTACTTATTTAGGCACTGTTTATCAGGTAAAATATCGCAAAAAATAGACAATATTTCATGCAGTCAATAATTAAAATGAAAAACTATATAGTTTTTAAAATTTTAACAACAAGATATTAGAAGATAATTTCCGGATGTGCAGTGATGTCATCTTCAAGAAAACTAAATGAAAAAAAATCGCCAATTTCAAATGTGCGTGGGTTGTGATTGTGTATTATTTCAATATAAAGATAATGAAACATGCTGCTATATACAGAGCTGTACTTTCGGCGCTGTTGTTTGAATGAGAAAAAAGAACAATTATTACACAAATAGATCAATGTTTACGTCTCTCATCAAGGAACAAATATAAGTCATGTGCGTAGGTAAACAATTCATATTTGGATCAAAGATGGAACTGGAAGATACGTACAAAACAATCTACAAAATTTACATTTCGGTGCTTTTTGAGAACTTATTTATATTTTTGCTAAAGAAATGACCTTTTGTTAGCTGTTGGTTGGTGATTGTCTGTGAGAATATGTCTAAAAATAGATGCCATTTTAATTTAAGAATCATGTTTTCGTGTCTACCCAAATGAGATATTGAAGAGTGACAGCAAAATGATAGAAATGATGACGTTAATCACCATGCAATTGTTTTAATTAAACAGTAAGAAATTGTCTAATATCTAAAACCAGAGTTTCAACTGGATGCCACTGACTACGTTACATTAAACTTAATAATAAAATTAAAAGCTATGCTTTGTAAGACTATAATATTGTGGAACCTCCTTTTACACAAAATTTGTGAATGAGATGCATTACAGATTTTGCTTTGTACGATGCATTTTAATAATAATTTGTAGATTGATTACTTTGAGGTTGAAAAATCCACTTCGGGTGAAACAAACCAAATTTTGACTGACACCGTTATTAGGTATAGTATTTGCAATACTTTATAATGATCATTTTTGTTTATCATTTTCAGGATGGTGAAAATTGGAAGCCGAGCGAATGTGATTCTTGTACATGTAGCAATGGATTTATTGAATGCTCCCAACAGCAGTGTCAAGATATACAAACATGTCCAAAAGTAAGTAACTTCTTTAAAACCGGGAGGGGGGAGGGCGGAGGGGTCAGGCTCAGTGCGAAAATACAATTTTTTACACCAACTTCTCAGGTGGGCTAATTGTCCAATTTTGGGCTTCCCATAGTTTGGTGAGAAAAAACCTAATTAAAATGTCTTTTCAACTATAATCAGTATGACTCATTGAATTAATGGGCCAACACAAATGGTCAAAAAATCGTACAGTAACACTTGGAGAACCCTAAATAACTTCAAATATGATGTTAAGAATTAAACATTGCGAAATCGCCAAATCAAGCCATACGCAGGTTGTCACAAAGTAGCAAACTTAGTCTGAAATGTCTAAGGTTGCCACTTAGTGAATTCCACGACCCTATTCTATTGCATCTATCAGCTAATTAAATGACCTGTATGTAAACAAAGACGCCTTACCTAAACCTTAATCGGGACCTTAATTAAACACTTATAAATGGGTATAAATGAAATCAGACCCAATTCGGATATTGGTTTGGTTCTTGTTGTTTTCAATTGCAGTCACGATGTAATAATATTGGCACTATGTCGGCTGACACAATATCATTGTTTTCCCGACATTGTGAACTCAAACCCCAAAATAAACGTAGCATTCAGACCTCGACTAATGAACATATCAAAGTGCACCTTTTTGTTCTAAAAGTATTTGACTATTATTCTTATGTAAATTTACCATATGCATTTGTCCTGTTATATTTTGAAAAAGTTTTATATTTCCATTTTTTGTTCTTTGTTATCGTGTCAATGAGTGTGACATGTTGTACAAACATTGTGTGGATGTGTGTCATATATAGCTTAATTGTGAATTGAAAAAGTCAAAATAAATTAGAGACAGAAATTGGAGAAATATCACGTTTAGGAATAATAAAGAGAAAATACATTCAGTATTTGTGTGTTTCATATTGTAACTATGGACGCAATCCTAACCTTATTCTCTTTCTCCCTATCTAACTACAAGTACAATACTCAAAATTTCTGAAAAGTAAAAAGGACTAATATGCACACACATGATGACCTTAAATAGTACATATGTTTCAAGTGAAATAAAAAAATATCATGCCTGGTAATTTCCGAGGCTGGACCCGAATAAGATCAGCATCTGAAGATTGTTGTAATAGACTGAATCCATATCCTTAGTTGATGCTCTAGACTAGGGCAAGGGGGCTCATCTATATCAGAGTGGAGATCTGTTTGACCTTTAACCTTGGTGCACACGACCCATAAATATCAAAAAGAACCTCTGCCACTAGTATAAATGCCAACAAATGAAAATATGATATCATTGCTACAACATATTTATGTTTCTTATTTGTTTTTTCAACTCTTCAGAATCATGATTTAAAAAGACTTGATGGTGAATGCTGTCAGAGGTGCATTGAAAGTAAGTTTAATATTTTTACCAATTCCCTATGTAACACTTATCAAATACTCCCAACACAACTAGTCAACTACCCCCACCCCTCACACACACCCCACACACAACGCATTTATACAAATGCTTCAAATTATGTTCAAATCAATTACAATGGTGTTTTGTTTTTGTAAAATGGTTATTGTGTTTTAATCATAAGATTGAGATTAGAATATTTCACCCCTGCGATTGCAAAAACGAAGTTTTACTTATGAAAATTTCGACAATTTGACCGATCTTAGACATATTTACGTTTAGTTAGTATAGTTATATCTCAACTTTAGGACAACCTATTTCGATATCATGAGCATTTTTACATTCTCATATTAATACATTGTGACATTGTGACATTTTGAATATTTATGTCAAAAGAGTAAGCACAGTCATTCCATGATATAAGAAGTATCTGATTACAAATTTAATGTTGTTATGACTGATGTGAAAATATGAATTTAAATTCGAATATATGTGATGGCTCACACCGAAAGGGGGGACTTTGAAAATATTATCCATTTTGATTTTTTCATTTCATCTCTTGAACCATTTTCTTAGCTTTAAAATGACACCTTGCTTGCTGAAATTGATATAGGCAATCAAATTTACAATAGGAAATCTGCTGGAAATTCTTATTATTTTCTTTATTTTTTGCTGCCTATTTTCACCTGTATCTTGAAAAGTTTTCTGTCGCAAAGTCCCCCTTTTCGGTGTGAGTCATCACATATATCTTATTCAAACGACAGAGGATTTGTTTTTAAATCCCACACACAATTTCATCAAATAAAGATGAGAATTTCTCAGCAAGAACACCCACATTACTATATATAAGCAATGCCCATAATTATTATTTATTAATGCCTTAGGATTTTTGGATGCTTTTTGTTTAATTAAGATCTTATTTTATTAAAAGACGATTCGTTTTTTTTTCTTCCAGGAAAAGGAGTGTGCTCAGTATTTGGTGATCCTCATTATAGAACTTTTGACGGCAAATTATATAACTACCAAGGTCAATGCAAGTACCTCCTTGCCTCAGACTGTGAGGGACGAGATTTCAAAATCCGTGTCCGGAATGATGGGCGTGGTACCGAGTCCTTTGCATGGACTAAGACTTTATTTTTAACCCTTGAGGGGTATGAAGTGACTTTACTTCAGGATTTTGTTGTACGGGTCAATAGAAAAGATGTCACATTACCATACTTAGCATCACCAGCACTTGAAATCACATTGAATAGGTATCTACTCACCGTCAAAACTGGAATCGGTAAGTGTTTCAAAATTACTTTGGGCCAAATAAAAAGAATCGACAGTATGCAAGCCAATCCATAATGTGCATTTATGTGCATTTGGTTTTCAGTCCATGCTCGCTTCCGCAGGTTTTTCTCCGGGTGTTCTGGTCTTACTCCTGCTTTCAAAACTGAATTTAAAAAAAAACATCTTGGAGCCATGATAAAGATAAGCTTCTTTCAGCTTACTTGGTACCAAGTAGCAAGTGAGTTTCCTTGGCGAAAGCCTAAACAAGGTGATAATGATCCCGGCGCCATAAACCGTTACACACAGATAATTCTTAAGGTTTTATATCGAGCATTGAATTTCTGAAGATTTTCACTCAAAAACAAAATTAGAGACATATTGTTATCAAAAAAAGCAAGTTGCATATATTAAAATATCCACAATTGTAAAAAATTATCCTAGCAAATGGATATTGAAAAAAATATACTGTTTTATGTGAAGAAAATGTAATGGCCAATTTTACATTGTTGAGGCGAAATCCTCATGGTATTTTGTTTGCGGAAATAAAGTCACAATTGAATTTGAGTGTATAGCATCCAAAGACAAGCAGCTAATTATGAACATATTGTTCATAAAATTATCAAATCATTGTTTCTAATTAAATAATCATATTCTATTTATTTCTGTCTACAGGTTTAGAAATCACTTGGGATGGTGATAGTTTTGCAGAAGTCTTTGTACCGCCAAAATATAAAAGAAAACTTTGTGGTCTATGTGGAAATTATAATGGCGACCGATTCGATGACTACCTCACAAAATCTGGGACATTAGCCCCAGATGCTAGAACGTTTGCCGAGTCATGGCGACTTGGGGATAAAGATTCTTCCTCTTGTTCAGAAAGGACAGATAGGACGTTTAATTTCTCTTGTGAAAGAGATAAAAAGGCAAAAAAGGCGGCCACTAAAGAATGTAGAGTATTAAAATCGGGAATCTTCAAACCTTGTAGGAAAGCTGTTGACATGTGGATGTATTTCAGGTAAGTTACACTGTAAAAGGCAGCAATTGAATACGCCAGTACAAGAAAACCCCAACTCCAATAGCTCCCTTCTGTTAAGTTCTGTAAAATATAAATGCATACAAATCTCTGAAAATGCTTTCAAATCACTAAAAAGCATTTTCTTGTCCATATCCCAATCATAGTGTCACATTTGACCTTGTAGTTGACTTTTATAGACATTGTTAGATAATTTTTCTAGTGTATAGTTGCATCGGGGAGCTCATGGAGTTTGGGTTTTCTTGTACTGGTTGTTTAAGTATAGGAACTAAGTACTATAACAATTATCTAACAATGTCTAAAAAAGTCAACTACAAGGTTAAATGTGACACTATGATTAGGAAATTGACATGGAAATGCTATTTAGTGATGCATTTATATTTTATAAATATAATTAACAGAAGGGAGCTATAATTGGAGTTGGGGTT
>JXSR01S023825.1:87346-111180 GCA_000969725.1 Ophiothrix spiculata | reverse complement strand
GACTAAATTTGCATATTTTGCGCCAAAACTTTCAGAGAAAATTACTAGCCACCCTTACCACCAGTCCACCAACTTGCATCGCTCCACGCCTCACCAGTTCTGAGAAACGAGCCCGGACAGACGGGAAAAAAAATCGCATATTTTCTGCTTAAAAACGACTGAATTTGCATATTTCGCGCCAAATCTTTCAGAGAAAGTTATTAGCCAGCCTGACCACCACTCCACCGACTTGCATCGCTATACGCCACACCAGTTCCGAGAAATGAGCCCGGACGGACAACCAGAAAACATAATGCCTCTGGCGGAGGCATAAAAAAAATATTTTTGTTACTTCAAGAAATATTGCATTTTTAATAATATTTGATTTATTTGATGGCACATTTGCATCTTTCATAATTACCTGCATATGCAGTGTTGTGGCACTTGATTGATCAAACGCGTTAATACAATGTGCATAAATTGCAGTGAAAATTGCATACGCAAAACATGGTCAGATAATTCTTTTGAATTTTTACCAAATGTAAGAAATCAGAACCTACAGGCATAAGTAACTGTGTAATTCTTGGAGGAAACCCCTTCACACAGCACGCACTGTTTTGATACTGAGTGCATAACAACCGAAACAAAGTTTGTCTGTTTATTTTACAAAATAGTTTGGCTTATGAATAATAATGTTAGGGAGTTGTGAAAACCTATTATATAATGCACTGTGCAATTATTGTTTTCAACCTTATTGCATTTCATGCTTTGTTTTAAATTATTTTTTATCAAATATTTACCTGTACACGAATCTGGTGGGGAGAAACACACATCAAGATACTATACTTTATTGTTGATTTTTGTCTATTTGTTTTACAAAATGGTTTGTTATAATACTGTTTTCGAGTTATGAATACCTATCACTGTAAATCATATAGAAGATCCATAATTTCAATTATGAAAAGGGGCATGCGTTTTAGACCTGATTTCAGATACACTCCCTTACTTACACATAACCATCTTTCATAGAAGTTTGGGTATGTAGAGATGAAAATCAATATCAATATGCCGCAAATCCACTTCAAATGTGCAATTGTACAAGGCATGCATGGAAGTTACCATGCACAAAATGCAGACATTTATGTCACCAAGATGCTGGAGCAAGGCCTGTACATCGCCTTTATGCTAATTGCTTGCTTACATTACCTACAATGTCTTTTATCCCCGGGGGGGCACTCACATATGTGGACATGATATATATGTCCGGCGGTCAAGACCCCCTTTTTCAGGCCGCCAGGTCGCTCACTAGATCCCCATTTTCAGCGTGATTCAGTTCTTTTGACCCCGTGTTTTAAAAAAACTACAACATTTTAGCTTCAACTGCATAAATTGCTCAGGAAATGCGAAAATTTTCAGTTCAGGAGGCTATTTTTGGCCAAAATTTCAGTTCATTAGACCCCCAAAATCGGTTTCAAAGGTCCATTTTTTTACAGAAAATCAGTTCACCTGCCCCCAATTTCGGCGCTTCGCGCCTGACATACCTACCACTTTCAAATTTGAGTGCCCCCCCCCGGGCTTTTATCATGGCTGGCAAAACTATACTACATAAGGAACCTGCAAATAAGACATGTATATCAGTACTGATGTATATCAACATTAGGAATATTTATACCAGTCAATTAAAGAGGCACAAAAATAAAATTGCACCCATAAAGTTTGTTATACAGGATTCTTCATAACCTCATTGAAGTAGGCTTAATCGGTTAAAAATATGTACATTTCTTGCATTGTTATTAAAGGAGCATTGGACAAGTACAGCATCATCCCCAATTTTGAGATTTTTGCATTATTTGAAGTATTAGTCGTAATAATGACAGCATGCTAAATTTCACTGTCAAATTAAAACCCTGCATTCAAAATATTTAGATATTATCCCATAAAAGTTGGAATCTTAAAATAGCATTTTTCAGGAGATCTAATGCAAAATCAAAATTTCCTTTGATTTATCTGCAATCTATGATTTGAAAGGAATGTTTTTAAAAGAAATCTTTGCCTCTTTATTGATATATAGCATCAGTACATACGCTTAGAGAATAGCTTCATACCAAAGATCAAAAAAAAAATTAAATTCTAGTTTTTTTGCTTATTGGATGTTTTGGTCAAAATTTTCCCAATATTTGGTATTCAACTTTTATTTTCTAACATATAAAGTGTAAATCACGCACAAATAAAATTTCAAAAATTTTGTCCAATGCCCCTTTAGGAACTACTCGACCTGATACTGAAGTGATCAGCAAACAAACAAACAAACACACACTTTAAGTATAAAAAGATATCCATTTCAAGAAGACCACTTCAAATGTTGAATGTCAAAATGAAATGATCATGATTCAGGTGCTTTCGGGTGGGGGGGGGGTGTCACTAACCTAGAAAGGTGGTACAGGTATGTGCAGCCCTCAAGACTTCCTTTTCACGTCTTGTCTGCCGCTCCCTAGACCCCCATTAACATTTCAAACACAATATTTAGTTCACAAGCCGTATTTTCAAAAATTTCAGTTCCCTAGCCCCACTTTTTGAAATTTAGTTCCCAAGACCCCCATTCAAGGAAAATTTAGGAAACTTTGGCTTTCAGAACCCAAAATAAGCCCAAAAAAGTTAGTTTTCAAGGGTCATTTTTGGGTCACTTCAGTTCTCTAGACCCCCTTTTCGGAGCCGATCTTCTGCTCCCTAGACTAGGGTTTCAGATATCGGGGCCGCACACTCCTACCAAAACCAAGGTTGGGTGCCCCCTCTGGGATTCTTTCACCAAAAACAATGGCACCAAAAAAGGGTATCTAACAGTGTTCACACTACTTCTGAATACACCGCCCTACCAGTTTGGTGTTAGTTAAACACTGTAGTAGAGTATATTTTCACCAAAAACAATGGCACCAAAAAGGGTATCTAACAGTGTTCACACTACTTCTGAATACACCACCCTACCAGTTTGGTATTAGTTAAACACTGTAGTAGAGTAGATTTTAAGCCGCACAGTTTATACCGGCCAACCTTAATATATTATGGTTTGAAAGTATGAAATACTCATATATACGTAAGTACACAGAAATATAAAGTATTAAGTATAAATTAAGGTCTATGTTCTGCAAACTCAAACCTACACTCACCTATTGTCATCAAAGATCTCAAAGCCATAGATATCTAGCACCCCAATGACGGTATTCTTGCCATGCTCTAGAGCCGTTCCCTTCACTTCTATTGCCTTGTTGATTTGGCCTACAGTCCACGAGAATAACCTCTCATAGATAGCCTATGAAAAGTGGAGGGCAAATAAAGTCAAGGTTTCAATGAGGAAAGCAAGCATGAATTGTATCAGGTTCTGTTTGTTTTGCTTAATACTTGGTACATTGATGAAAAGCTGCTACTATGTACAAATGTACATGAAATTCAAATATTTGTAACAGACATATGTCATATTGAAAAGTACACTTATTTTAAATTTAAAATCGAAAAATTCAAGTCTAAAGTAGAAAATAAATTGTATAGTGGTCATGTGGTCAAGGGGTGAAAAAACTTAACTACATATGGTTGCATTATAATATTCATCCAACACAATGTTCTGAAAACATACGGTCATTTTATGTTCTTTCTTTTAAATTTGAAGGGCAAATTTAGCTATGGGCCGGGCCATTTATCTGTTTTTCTAATGTACTTGACATACTCCAGAGAGTATTACTAATGCAGCTACACACACACATTGGCTATTTTACTGATGTACGAGGGGGTATCAAAAAGTTTTAAAGATCACCAAGAAGAAAGAGAGCTATATCTATGAACTTTCGTCACTTGTCCTTGTATGGTGCAAAAATGATATCAATTGTATTTATACTTTCTATACAGGTGTCGATAGATGTCAATAACCTGCCTCCGCTAACCATATAAACTAAATGAAGAAATCAAAGATACGTGGTGTAATTAAAT
Source organism: Ophiothrix spiculata (assembly GCA_000969725.1). Lineage (NCBI taxonomy): Eukaryota > Metazoa > Echinodermata > Ophiuroidea > Amphilepidida > Ophiotrichidae > Ophiothrix > Ophiothrix spiculata. Next base: position 107,223 of record JXSR01S023825.1, on the reverse strand, counting down.
CCCTACATTTAAAGGTTTATTGCCCAGCAATTCTATGATGACACACCCAAAGTTTAAATGTTTGATACTATGGTACAGGTTAGAATCTCCTCTTTCCAATTACCAAATTTATGGGAATCACTTAAAAAATGATGTCATAATGACGCAAGAAAGCATGGACCACCTGAAAATGTTAATTTTAGCAAATTACAATATATGGATTTTTTGTCTAACAGAGGACCTCTACAAAGTTAGTCTGTGGACAGTAGGTTTTAAGTGGGAGAAATGTGTTACTTTGCACAGTGACTATGTAAAGATGACTTAATGGTCACATAATAAAATTATGTTCCTGGCTGTATTTCTTCTTGGTGATCTTTAAAACTTTTTGATACCCCCTCGTAAAATCCCCTTTTTTTGCTACATAGCACACAGAGCTATGCATGCCAAAGAAAATAGCATTCTTGGGCCAAGTTGGTGACCAAAGAAAAAAAGCTGTGTGTGTGTTATTCCCATGATATCATAATATGAGCATTGTCGTTTTCTACTTATATTAGGCTAATTACATTGACAGCCTATTTTAACTACACTCCCGGTCAAAAGTGTTTGCGCACCAAACCTTTAACTACCCATATCGCGAGAACAGTTCATCATTTGCGCCATATTTTTTTGGATTTATATTTTACATTAAAATATATATATCTAAAAAACTCAACAAGAATTGCATTTATCGCATTTGAAAATATGGCGTGCTAAACATATTATGTACTTTCTTCTGCACATAATAAACGGAGTTCAAATACATAACTGCACATTTGTTGGAAAACGTTTTACCTGAAAATGTTTTTTTACGGCTACACGTTGATAATGAGCATTGAATAATAAAAACATATCAAAAAGTGGGTGTGGTGTATTTGTATATGGTCCAGGAAATCGGCCATTTTTATGGTTATGGTAGATCGAATATCAGAAGAAACATAAATTTCTTATATTGGATACATTAAGCATCTATAAAAAAAAAATCACAGATTTGGTCGTTTGATATAATAATTACGTTCTTGCCCGTATTTAAGGGTGCGCAAACACTTTTGACCGTGAGTGTATATCCATTTCCATTTCTACAATAAAATCATGAGGAAGTCGTTTTTCTTTGTTTCTAGTTGAATCAGAGAGTAAAATTATACATTTACAGGAAAGCACGACCGATGCATAAACCAAAAAGTGACAAAAATACGTAAAACCACCTTCATATACTTCTTACATAGTCCTATGATAAACAAACATGATTCAGTACTGTACACATGAATATTTTCATGCATAGCTAATTTTGAATTATTTGGCATGTTTTTATGTCAACATGTACAGGGGTAGAATTTCACAAAGCACGGCGCAAGTCCAAGTGGACTCTCGCTAAAGAATTTTGCGCGAGTCCATGGACTCTAGCAAAATGACTCGCATAGCAGAATTTTGTTCGAGTCCAAAATTTTACCAATTCCTCACCATTCATGTAGTATTGGTCGGGTGTTTAATTATTAAATTATATTGAGGTATATCATGGTAATAAATTGTATAAAGTATTTTCAGTTTGCTGTTGGTACTGCATACATGTTACACCACAATTAAGCTTGAACCGATGTATGGTATCGGCCATCGTATCGGGCCGATATTACACCCTACCCAGTGGGCACAAATCAACTTATCAACGTTGAATCAACGTTTATTCAACGTTTAGCCTAAAGCTTCTAAACCAATTTTCAACGTTGATAAATGGTTTAATTCTGGTTGATTTCATAACACTTTTTTGAAAATCTAAACCATTTAGTATCAACGTTTATTAAACGTTGATTCAACGTTTAACATCAACCAAATCTTAACCTTATTTCAAAAGTGGTTTAGTATCAACGTTGATTAAACGTTGAATCAACGTTTAACATAAACCTTCTTTCTCTTCAAATTGAAATGGTTGAATTCTGGTTGAATTTATGTTTAGATTATAAACGGTTTACTATCAACGTTGATTCAACGTTGATAAATTTGCTTGTGCCCACTGGGTATCGGCAAAACATCGTATCGGTAAAATCACCTGTCTTTGCCGATGAACTTAACCGATGTTTGGTAAGGTGACAGATAAAAGCGTGGCCTAGCCCTAGCTGGGCTAGGCCACGTTTTCGATCAGCTGATGATGCACTAAAAGCTTGGCCTAGCCCTAGTCTATAGGCCACGTTTTTGATCATTGATTATCAAGCTTTGGTACGGTATGATTTTTTGCGCGAGTCCATGTGGATTCGCACTGTAGTAATTTTCCACGAGTCTCTACGCGAGTCGATTCGCAAAATTCTAGCCCTGATGTACAAATAATGAGTGCATTACATTCACATCGCAGCATAGTGTATTTATTTTTGCAATAGACAAATTTGGCACAAAAATAAGTCAAATGAAGTATGCAAATAAACTTATCTACCGATTGCCTTAAATTGAGGCAGTCAATAGTTTGTTATCCTCTCAAAACAAACTTGGTATATAAAACAAATATTGACTGCTTTTTCATTTTGTCAATAGTATACAAATATTGAATGCCTGAGAGTGCAATAGTACAAAATAAATCATGAGGTCAAATTTTGACTTTTCTATTTCACGAGGCGTAGCCGAGTGAAATGGATCAGTCCAAATTTGACCGAATGATACATTTTGTATTATATACTGTTACTTACTGTATAAATAAATTTAAGCGTGTTGAAACCCTATGACACTATTTCAAATAGTTTCAACCATCTTAAGAAAAAACCGTAAACAGTTCTTTTGAAAAGACTATTTACGGGTTTTAAAAAGACTATTTACGGGTTTTGAAAGACTATTTACGGGTTTTCTGCGTAATTTATAGCCGCGTTACTTTCACGCACGGACTTACGCACGCAACAAAGTTAGACACGCAAGCCAATACGCGTTCATGGTTATAGCATTTTGTTAGTGCATTTTTTAATAAGATTATTTAAATTAGGGCATTGGGCAAGTAAAAATTACATTATTTTTAGAATTTTAGAAATTTATTGATACAGTATATAAAACAAATATATACTGACATTTTTCAGATCTCTGGATTAAAACTATGATCCTTCAGTGACTAAAATCTAGCTTTTTTACTTCGGGGCCCCTCAGTAAAATAGCTAAATTTTAGTCACTTCAAATCCATAGTTTTAACCAGAGATCTTCAAGTCAGTATATATTTGTATACTATTGCACGGGTCAAATCACTGTAATCATGATATAATAAAAACTATTTTTCCTAAATGATCGTGAGACTATCATACTATTTCCCTTGACTTGGGATATAGTATGTAGTCTTAACATCACTTGGTAGCTTTTATTAACCTCATATTAGATTTCTGTCCTCTGATTGGTTAAAAGTGAGGGCTTACTAGGCCCTACAAATTTACTATGCCCGGGGCATATTTTCAACTAGGCCTGCTTAATATATTTTGCGCCGTGTAAGTCTAGCTTCACAAACGCGACTACAAGCAGTTATGGTCAAACATGCGCTGCGTAAGTGCGTAAGCTAGTTATATGGCGCGGTCAGCATTGAAAGGAAAAACAGATATCGTAAATTATCATCGAGCGTTTTAAGTGCTAAAATTGGTTCTTTAATTTAACCAACCACATGACAAAAAATCTATATATTCGATATATATATGTATCGTTTCGGGTATATTCATTGTTTTGAGATCACCTCAGGGAAATAATTTCAACCATGCTCCTCAAAGCAATCAATATTTGTATACTATTGCCTTCGTGAGCAGTCAATATTTGTACACTAATCACAGATTAAAGATGGTTGACGTACCTTAGCAAATGCATCTCTTCCATAGTAAGCCTGCTCCTTTGTGTGTCCCTTCTCCATGACTTCCCCCCTGGCAGCCACGACTCTGTAACACAGAGCCTTCTCTAAATCTTCTTTGGACACCCCAAGTAGTCTTGATAAGATATCCTGCTCTTCTGTGTCGGTGATCTGACACGATTCTTTATCTTCTCCTTCAAATTCAATATTTCCCTAAATGAGGCAAAAAATTACATTATTCATCACAAGATATCTTGACAATGACTCATGCAATCATATTATCCGTGCTCTTGTCATCTCGCGATTAGACTATGGAAACTCACTTTTGGTTGGAACTACAGACTCTAATTTTACTAGGCTTCAACGCATACAAAACCGTGCTATCCGTCTCATTTTTGGTCTAAAGCGCCGCGATCATGTTTCCTCATACCGATCTGAACTGCACTGGTTACCAGTAAAGGAACGCATAAACTTTAAACTGCTTACACACATATTCAATTGTATCAATAACACTGCTCCCATATATTTGCGTGATGACATTTGCCTACTATTTCTGCCATAAATACTGGACCTCGCCTGCTTCGCTCTTCACGTGATAAGACAAGACTAAATGTACCACATACAAAACGCAGCTTTGGGGACCAGTCATTTTCAGTTGTCGGACCCCGTTTATGATATGGAACAATCTCCCACAGCATATTCGGGAAGCATCCACGCTCACTGGTTTCAAGTCTCTTCTTAAATCTCATTTGTTTCCTCATGATTGATTTTTCTGGTTTTGATGATGCCTTTTTGTTTTTACTTGTAGTTTAAGATTGAAATTATTTTTTGTTTGTAGTTGTAAGTTATATTGTCATGCACTTTGAATAACTTTGATAAGGCGCATTATAAGTACTATATGTATATATGTATGTATGTATGTATGTATGTATAAATATTATGTTAGCATAGTGTCAAATATTTCTGGTCAACATATTTATTTATTATTCAATAAAGAACTATACTATGGTTGTACATAAGATGCCCAGACTCATTTTCCCCTTTTGTTTGTTCAATTGTAAATCATGGAGATTCACAAATTATACACAATAAACATACTTCAGGAGCCATATGATCTAGACCTTAACTCCATGCATGAGGGGAGCGTGGCCGAGTGGTTGGAGCGTTGGACTCATAATCAAATGAATGCGTCTGTCGTGGGGTCGAGTCCCGGTCTTGACTCTCGGTACGTCTCCTTGTTTCCTTAAGCAAGAAACTTTGCTCTACTTGCTTAGTGCTTCGGAGGGCCCGTAAAGCCGTCGGTCCCATCTGAAGTGTTCCTGACACACTGTCGGATGTAAAAGAACGTCACGGGCTAGGCTACGGCCGTTCGAAATAAGAGTAGGGGAACCTTCCCCGGCAACCGTGACCGTATGTCAAAATACGTCATCTACTCTAGGACCAGAGTGCATAGTCACTATACCTTCAAAAGTATATCATCTCTCTAGGACCAGAGAGCTCATCTAGATGCTGAAAAGGCTTTGATGAGAATAAGCGTAGAAGTAGAAGTGTGTTTTTGCCCAAATGAACATTTTCAGTGGTGCAAGTTGCAGCAACATTTACCAGTTGCTGGCACAAAATTGTTGATGATCAATCTCTGTGATACCTTGGTACCTCAAATATCCTGCGCCCCCTGAATTTTCCGTTTAGGTTTAACCTGGTGTGTATTTTGAGATTTTCAGTATTGCCACTAACATTATATTGCTAACTGTAATCAAAATATATTATATACCATTAACAGTGTGAACCCCAGCGGATTCAGAATATAATAATTATGTTTATTACTATATATTTATTGAGGAAAGTTAAAAATACAATTTTTGTAATATTTCAAATATTTGTCACCAACTGAAACACATATAAAACATTTCCTAGAATTGGGTTCAGAAATCACTTTTGCCTAAATCTAGTTAATTGTGACCACCCTCCTCTGGAATATTTAAGACTGATTAATCAATCAATCAATGATACACACTACTTGCATGACATGCATACCCCATTATCCTAGGAGTCTATTCGTACAGGGAACCATGGAGCTGATAATGTCAGGGTGCTGCTTAATTAAAACCAAATGGCTCCAAAATTCTATGAAATGGCTAATTATTCCATGATGTATTTCAAAGTGAGGAGGAGTGACATTTGAGCATGCCACTGATAATACATACCAAATTGAGGATTGAGGCTCTTATTATAATAATAATAAAAATAAATGTTTTTTGTATAGCGATTTTCCATTTAGATCAAACCGCTCATGATTCGCTGCAGGTAGATAATTTGTCACAATCATTTCACTTCATTTAGGCGTTTTACGGCCTTTTCAAGCGCATATCTTATCGGTAGTTAGATTGTAATATGTACCTTTTATGCAGCTTCCCATATCCTGGGTGGGGGCAGACTATGATGGACAAGTCTGGTGACAGTTTTCAGTGCAGGAGGAAGACCGGCGTACCCGGAGAAAAACCTGCAGAAGCCAGTATGGACTGAAAACTAAATGCACATACAGCGTCTGGACCGGGGATCAAACCAACGAGTCCTATAGGCTCATTGGTGCAAAGCGAGGGAAGTACCGCTGCGCTAACCTGCTTCCCCTTCCCTTATTGACCTCATGCACTTTTTACATCACCATTGTGAATACATACCAGATGAAGAATTGAAGCTACCATTGTCCACATTGTCTTCTGTTCCTCTTTGGCGAATCCTAAATCTTGAAGAGCGTGCATCACTGCTTTGTAGTCTCGCTTGTCATTCAACGACTTTACCTACAAGGAAAATCCATCAAAAGTAGACAATGTTATCTAGAGCAACATTATGTCATAATATTTAAAAATAGTTCAGAAAAAGAGTGCAATTTCATGAAAAGGAATGAATTCCCATCCCAGGTGATGAAACCATTCATATAGCTATCTGTATATATTTTATGTACATCCCTTTGTAAGAATACAACCAGGCCCCTGACACTTTATCCCCATATACTTCATAGCTCATTTGATAACTATTTCTCAACGGTCGCTTGTTAACGTTTCTTCTTCAAGGACGCACAAAGAATAATCCTGCTCAAATATTGATAAATTCTGACATACCAAAAGAAATTGTCCTTGATGTGTTATGCTTAATCTGGTACAATGTGTGCATCATTCTTCATTGCGTGTCCTCGTTTTTGTTCGCATCAAAGTGGGACGCTGGCTAATTGGGGCTGAACTCAGAGTCATCTCTGTTACTCTGTGATACAACTAACTACATATACATCATGCAAAAATGTCGGGTTCCCCCTGGGATTCGAACCCCAGACCCCCGCTATCCCGATCCAATGTCCAGCTATGCTAAGCCACCGAGCGTGGCCTGCCCAGGCAGCAATTTCCTGACCATCTATATCTGCCGTCTGTGACGTATTCGGACTTGGGCAAATTCTTGATTTCTTACTGTAGTACTTTGTAGTACGTAGGAGGGTAAGGGTTAATTGCTGTCTAGTAACAAGGATGTTTTGTCCTATAAATACAACCAAGGGTACTTTCTTACTGCACAAAAATCAAATTGCTGGCAAACTGCGACTACGAGTACTTATGACATGCATTAGTTTTTGCTCAAATGCATTGTCATGCAGTGTCTCATTTCTTGTATCCTATTCTCTGGGGAAGGTCCTCAGTTCCAAGAGTGTAGTTTTGTATGTGATTGTGTGTCCTCAGTTGAAATATCAAACAAATGCACCCAAAACTGTTGGGTAAATATTAGATTTTTAATTTGCTAACTGTGCTGGTGTTTGGAGGAACTTTTCTGATAGACCCAATTCCAAAGCCTACCAACTTGATAAAAAGATTACAATAAACAATACAGTAAATATGGCCATGCTTATTTCTGACAACTCAACTAGAAATAATTGTGGTTTCATCACTTTATACTGAAAAACCTAGACACTGCATACCTTTTAGGAAAAACATCAATATATTATCAAACACGTCATACATGCACATTGTTAAATGAAGTCATTATGGCACAATTATAAAAAACATGACGTCCCTAGATTTGATCGCAGTATATAATGTATTTTATTAATATCATGTCTTGGTTATGGGAAAATAATAATAAATGCCATGTTAGTTCTGTTTTTACCCATAATAATTTGAAAAAGCATCACGAACTATTAATACCAAATCTATCTGCAGAAAAAAAAGGATGAAGCAGTGTCTGACAAGCGGGATGACACTCAACTGACTGCGAGATATCCCGGGGGGGGGGGGTACTTAGTACAGAAGTGGAAATATGGAATGCCATTGCTGATGAAATTAAAAATGCTAATAGTGTTAAATGATTTACAAGTTCTTACAAAAATTATCTAATTTCCCAATATGATACTGAGACAAATTAATTTAGCTAATATTTTTGTAAAAAATGTACAAAAAAGTGTATTTATGTAAATATAATTATATTTACATAAATTATGTAAATATAATTATATTTACATAAATACACTTTTTTGTAATTGTAAATTAGAGAATAAAAGATAAGATTTCTTGTTTTGCCTGTCATCTATCGTCTCATAATGGATGGCCAAAATTCCATATTAGGAAGTAAAAACGCACTCAGTGACAAAGAATTATAATTATTTAAATAACCTAAAGGAGTCTGGAACTAGACACAGTCTTCCTCCACATTGTTGTTTCAGTTGTATATATTATCTTATGTAAATACTGTTATCATTGCAATTGTGGAAAGAATAAAATGTTATGTTATGTTAAGTGATTACAGGGATATGCCGCAATTTGGGTAGCAAAATCAGGCTGTCTGGTATGCCAATGGGTCCTTTTTCTTTGCATAATTTGGTATTTTGATTGGTCTGTTTTTCAAAATTTTCTGAAATTTGTGCCATTTTGAAATTTTCCCTAAATTTCAAACAAAAATCAGCCTACATTTGATCCAAATTAGCAAAAATTTTCACAGAAATGAAATTTGTTTGTATAAATTTGACTCAAAATTTGGGCATTTGGTATATGGTTGGGTCCCGTTTTCTTGAAAATTGGTATATACATGGGTGGAACCTCACATTTCCAAGTGGCACACCCCTACCAAAACCAAATTTGAATCATGGGTTACACAAATTCAGGGAAATCAAAATCACTGGTATAACAAGACATAGTTAGATCTGAATTTCATTATGATAATACTATCATAAGGGTCGGTTCTTAGTTACTTCTTTCAATAGAATATTCTATGCCAATTTTGTGCAATTATATTTATTCGTTATTCAATAAAATCTCACGCATATCTATTTCATGATAGAATATTCGACACGGTGGCGAATAAAAAGTATTCTACATCATCAAATCGATATCATCAAATCCCCGTTCTAATCCCAAGGTGCAGTAGGGTATAAGGGGAAATAATTTAAACACGGATAGTTGTTGCATAGAATATTCCGTCTGCCAAAAAATTTGAACAAACCCTAATACTATCTTTCATGGGACATCTCTGATCAAATCAAAACCATAACCATATGTTTAAGTGTCTATTTAAAGACAGCTATGGGACTAGCCCTGACTATAGCATGTCTCAATAGTGCTTGTTTACTACATTGTAGCATAGGCAACTTCCTTCATTTGCAGAAAGACTGTGATTTTTTGTTTAGTTTCTGAATCTTTTTTACAGCATGGAACTGTTAGATGATCAAGTGCCTCATTCTTGTCAATAAACGTTTTCTGCACCCATTTGAAGGTCGAAATTTCTTGACATTTTTCCAATTGCTTGAAATCATGACTTTAACTCTTGTCTTACCAAGGGGGTACCCCCCCCCCTTAATTTTCTCCAAGGGCAATTACATTGGAACTTAATTTAAATTTTATTATATTTAACTAAAACAATAATATGATACATTAATGATTTCATAACCAAAACTGTTAGAGATGTCCTTCACATTAAATACTTGCAAGTGAATCAATTTTGATCTAATAAACACCATATACTTCATATTTACTGATTTGAAAAAAGAAAAATTTGATAAAAAGAATCATATCATCTAAAAATATTTGAAGGTTACAAAAAACCAACAATAACACTGCCTCTGGACAAGATCAAATGGGAGGACCATTGTAACACAATGGGTCGGTACAAAACCAACATCATCAGCATCTGACCTATTGGGAAATCTATATGGTTGCTAGGCAACTAATTCATCTGGATGATATGAGGAGATTTCATTGATGTTGTGGGAAATGTTCTATTTATATAACTATTGTTTTCTTAGATGGACCATTTCATATCTTGATAATTTTGATTATAATTGTTAACTGACTATTGCAATTTCATCTGAAACCTCTTGATCAAATCTTCACGAAAGCCAACCTTTCAGCCTGGCCATCAACATGATCACAGATAGATCCCATACTTTTAAGACCTTGAACTCAATCCCTAGTTTAATGTCACATTTTTTTCATCCCATAATGATGGAACTATTTCTTTTTTGCAAGATTTCATCATTTCAACCTTTTCATGACACCTTAACCCAATACATATTAGATTTATTTTTGATTAGATAGGCCTAGATTTTTTTTTTCATTTTCACATGTATGTTAAAGCTTTTTTGGTATACTTCAAAATACTTAAATATAAAATAAGGTCACTGTGTTATCTTTCAAGAAAAATTTGATAATTTTGATGGCACATCTGCATAATGATTGTCGGCATTTATATTTACGCAGCAATGTAATGTGTAACTAACCAACTGCGTTAGCATGTGTTCAAAGTGCATTGAAAATTGTGTATGTGGAACGGGTGCAAACATTTTTTTTAAATTTTATCTCTAAATGATTCAAATTGTTATGCCCTGTCATAAGCAGCTGCTTCAGTAAGGAACCACCTTAAAGCGTTTTAACTCGAAATCTATTTTTGAACCAGATCTTAATATTATTATTGGATTTACCAACCCATTGCATGGAGTCAATATTTTGCAATTTTTCTTGGAAGGAACCTAAATGACCTAATTTGACAAATCAAATTGTTTCTGCTCAAATTAACATGCAGTAGTTTAATAAATGTCTGTTGATAAGAATTGTGCTTTAGTGTTTCTGCAGACTGAATGAAACTGATTACCATTTATTTGTCAAGGACAAAACCATTTATCCATCATACAGGCAGTCAATATATTTAACCATTGAATTTCCACAAGCCAATTTAAACAACATAATTAACCATCTCTATAGATGATGTTTTCCAGAAATCAATTCCATGAAATTAATTCCATCTTGGACAATGCTGGGCAGGTTGACATGATATATCTTGATTTTTCAAAAGCCTCGACAGTGTCAGTCATGAGCTCCTTATTCACAAACTTGGCACTTTTGGTTTCCATTCAGATCTTGTCCATTGGTTTAAGGCTTACTTGACTGGCAGACGTCAGAGAGTTGTTGTCGATGGGGTCTACTCTGACTGGCTGCCAGTTGTTTCTGCATGGTGTGCCTCAGGGGTCCATCCTTGGCCCTTTGCTTTTTGTCTTATACATTAACGACCTGCCTAGCGTTGTCCAACATGCTAAAGTTGCACTCTTTGCTGATGATGCAAAATGTTACATGAATATTAAGAGTGTCAACGATTGTAAACAACTTCAGGGTGATCTTCAAAAACTTGTCCATTGGAGTAATACATGGGAATTAAACTTTCATCCTTCAAAATGTCAAGTCATCACTGTTTCGAGGAAACGTTTTTTAGTTAATTTTGATTATGTCATGAACAACACAATACTTAGTGCAATAAACTCTGTAAGAGACCTTGGTATAGAAGTAACATCCACGCTTGACTGGAATGACCATATAAACAGATTGGTGAAAAAGTGCAATAAAAAATTGGGTCTCATCATGCGTACAGTTGGGTTTAAGCCTCCTGAAAAAAATACCACAGCCCTGTATAATTCATTGATCAGGAGTGATCTTGAGTTTGGTAGCTGCCTTTGGAGTGGTACATCTAGACACAACATTCAGTGTCTTGAAGGTGTCCAAAGGCGAGCTACCAAATTCATTATGCACTACCCTAATCTGAATTATCGGGAGCGCTTATGTCATCTTGATATGTTACCCCTCACACTGCGCAGAGAGCAACTTGACATCTGTCTTTTTTATAAATGCTTGTTTCATGTTTATGACCTTGATGTCAACAAGTATGTCAAGTTTTACAAATTAGAGAAGGGGCAAGATCGTCCCACAACAAGATCAACATGTGACACCTTGCGCCTTAGGACTCCCTTCTGCAAAACAGAAGCTTTCAAATCAAGTTTTTTTAACCGCATTGTTCCAATTTGGAATCAACTTCCCGTCAGTATTAGGTCATCTTCAAGTTTCTCCGTCTTTAAAAGCAATGTGGTTGATTTTTTGCGGTCACATTTCGATTCTAATTTCCAGCCAGCTGATATTTGTACGTGGTTTTCCATATGCAGCTGTGCAAATTGTAGGTTATCATAATTTTTTTTTTCTTTTCACACCTTGTCACACCTGATCTTGAGGTGGGATGGTTTTAGAGGTGATACGCACCTGTTCATCCCATTCTCTACACTGGTACTTCACTCATCTTACATGTGCTCGAACCGTGGTGCCTTTACTTCACATGTATTTGATTTTATCATTTTATCTTGTGCAATACTATATTTTTCATGTATTTAATTTTTGTATCTTATATATGTAACTTGTATTTTTACCAGTGTATGAAGCCTAATAAATAAATAAATAAAATAATAAATAAATCAATGTCTTTAGTGGAAATGAGATCCCACATACGAAATCAATGTCTGTTGTGGAAACGAGATCCCACTAATACGAAATAAACTTATTTTCTGGAAAAGATCTGCAGAAATACAATGGGTTTAGTTAGCTCTATATTGGTATGCCTGAGGCATGATTGTTGTTTTTAAAATGTAGCCAAGCATGTTGTAATGTTAAATTACCTTAGAAACCCCAGAATATAGTGCATTTTACTTCCTTGAGACAGTAGGCCCCTATAGGAAAGCTATTTTACAGATTCATAAAGAGGTTCAGAGTCTCTTTTAAGTTCTGAAGAACTTTGTTCACAAAATATTGTGTGTCTAATAAAGTATAACAATGAAAAAGATCCATGCATACAAGTCTCTGCAAGACAAAAACACTACAGGGACCGATTTCACTAACATTTAGCTATGGTCGCTAACCCTGTTTTGATCTCTAACTCCAAAAATGATCGCTAAATAGCGGGTATTTATTAACAATTTACAGTTTTTGGAGTTAGCGTTCAAAACGGGGTTAGCGACCATCGCTAAATGTTAGTGAAATCGGCCCCAGATATGAAGAAAAAGTCCCTTGTATCAGGGTCGTTCCATTGCAAAATCACAAATATTACAAAAATGGGTATGTTCTTGCCTTTGACTTTGGATACTGTATAACGCTCATTCCGAAAAATCGGGTGCCAATGCAGTTGAAAAAAATGAAAAAATAAAGTTGCTCAAATATTTTTCTTTTAAGTGTTTTTTATTAGTAAACTAGCCATGGACATTGAATCCAAGTGATTTGTCAACACCACTTCTATATTTTTTCTGTTACAAAGACTTACCAATTTTTACATGGTGGGCAATGGGTGAGCTACGTTACCTGCTCAATTTTTAAGTATTGATACTCGCCAATTTTTTGCATTTGTAGGCAAGTGTATCCTTCATATGCACTGTTAGTGCATAGAAAAGTCATGAAACGGTAGTTATAAGTTCTGTAGAGGTCAGTAGTAACGTAGATCACGGTAACGTAGCTCACTGTTTTTGCACGTTTTAATGCACAAAACATACATTATACCATTTACTTAGTAAATTCTACTATAAACGAAGTAGCACTGTATATCTCTATCACATAGTAAAATGGAATTACTGCAATGCCTATGGCTACTGAGATATATGGTTACGTAGCTCACATTTCTTAACATGGTCGGTTCAAATTTTCATGTTCAACACTTTCTTTCGTCAAACATGAATAAATTTGACATTTTCTATTATGGTTTTCAAATTCACTGGAATGTTTGCTGTCAGCATACTTAAATTTTGTTGGAATTGTTGTTTTTCCCCATCAAATAATGGTATGCCAAACTTAAGTAACGTAGCTCACACGATGTTGGTGGAAAATGAATTTCGTTTTTGAATTATGGAAAGATGTCATCAAATTTGGAAATCATTGTTCAGATACAAAATGCTGATCGTTTATCTGTTTAAAAATTATAATAGGCTTGAAAAAGTATTATATACTAAAAGAAAATGAGCATGTCCAAAAGTAACACTTTAGCGATGGAAACTCATTTTTAGCTATTTTTCACGTTTTTCGCTACTTTGAAGGCATAAATCAGAGTCATAATGGCATTAAAAGTATAACAAACCATATATGACCAAGTAGATTTTGACAAGCCCTACCCAAAAATTGCAGTATTGGAGGATATAAAGGCACTGGAAGGTTTTTGTGGACAAAAGAACGTAAAACATGCTATTGGCACCTGATTTTTCGGAATGAGCGATAAGTGGTATTTTTCGCTCGCTATATTTATTTTCGTGCTTTTCACACAAAATTGGGTTAGCGCAAAAATAAATACACCGCAAAAATTAATGTGTAATTGTCATAAAGGAAATTCCATACTCAGCCAATGTTCACGTGCTCGAAAAATAAAAACGTACGAAATGGTCCAAAATTGGCTGTGCACGAAAATTACTGGGCGCAAAAATATTGGCCTTTACAGTAGTTATTCTTGAAAGTGAATAAACCTCAAGCCCATCCAAATTCCAGGGCATGATCGTGTAACATTTTGGTAACGTTTGTAACATTTTGCCATACAACCAAGGAATTCTTATAGGGGAATTGGGATATGCCACCTTCTTGTGTCGCTCATGGAGCAGAGTTATTGTACCTCCGAATATATTCGGAGTTTGGCTTGATATGATGGTCACGTGGAAACTGTGTCTGCATTTCAAGGAGCGTGTATTGCGACTTGCTCTGATCAAAGTACGCCAATTTTCCCGCTAATCCGTTGTGAAGACTCTCAAAGCGAGGCACACAGAGCCGTAAAATGCCCAAGGTACAATAACTCACCCTCCATGAGTGACAACCCAAGATGGCTGCTGTCCCATAGGATTTACACGGCGGTGAAATCAAAATGGCGGCGAGTGCCCATTCCCCTATAAAAAATACCTTGCATAACCTACCACAGCAGCATTGCCTTGACTGATATAATTGAAGAGCGACACATCCTAAGGTCTTTCGGTGACAAAATTGGGTCAAAAAAGGGGGTCTAATCTACAACCTACCACAGCAGCATTGCCTTGACTAATATAATTGTAGAGTGACACATCTCTTTTGAGTTGGTATTCCTGTAAGGCGTCTTCTGTGCTTGCTGATAGCAGCTGATAGAAGGAATGGAAGCTACGCTCTCCTTGCTGTTGGTGAATAACCCGCGACTGAAATCAAACAAAAACACAAATGAAAATTACACAGAATTATTTTTAGTTACTTTGAGAACAAGCTTAAGGGTCAACTATATTATTAACACTTTGCATGTACCGTAGCCAATCAGATAGCCAGAATTTAAAATTGCATTTGCTCAAACTAGGGGTCCAAAGAACTAAATCATGCTGCAATGGATACTCTAAAGAACAACAGGTAGTGCAGAAAAGGGATGTTGATCACCGGACAGTGTCCTGCCCATATGCAAGTTTCCCCCTCCCTAGAACATAACACAACCTGCCGTTTGTTTCTAAGAAGCTCAACATGGTTTTGGTTTTGCTTCCTTGCTGGGGATGCTCACCACAGAATATAAGACACAGAAGGGGGTATTTTGTAGGCCTATGTTCACGCATGTGTACATGAATATACCTGAGTGGCCCCCCTGGGTGATTACCGGACAGTGTCCTGCCCATATGCAAGTTTCCCCCTCCCTAGAACATAACACAACCTGCCGTTTTGTTTCTAAGAAGCTCAACATGGTTTTGGTTTTGCTTCCTTGCTGGGGATGTTCACTGCAACATATAAAAGAAGATATTGTGCATATCCCATCATGCATTGCTTCATATGGGATTGCTTGTCAAGTTGTCTTGTATAGGAAGACATGTGAGTAGTCAGTGATAAAATGTCCAAAAATCAAGGTTAATTGTTGTAATCTTGCATTTTGGGCATGTTTCATCATAACTACTCACTTGACTTCTGTACAGAATTTCCTATAGAAAGCAATGCATGATGGGATACACACAATATCTTGTCTTACAGAATATAATACACAGAAGTTTCCCTCACTGGATGCCTAACCATGTTTACTTCCTTGCTATGCACACCATGGAAATGCAACCACAGAAATATTAACAGACACGCTATTACCCGTCATTACATTGAAGTTTCACCAAAGGGTATCTTCTAAAACAACACTAATGTTCACTAGTCTTTCACTAATTATTACTCATATAACCATCATAGACACAAACATGCATGTCAATTATTAGATTTTGTTGACATCTCTTGAGTACTACACTGAAAGAAAGTTGGGCAATTTAGGGGTGATTTTACCCAATGTTGATGAAGTATACATCCCTACCAACGTTGGGCAAAACACAAATAACACTGTTGGGCACACATCCCTGCCCTAATGTTGGGCAAAACTATTTAAGCGGAAACGCAAGTACATCTGCCATCTGTTATGTGGGGTAAAAGTGATCTAAATTGTGGCAAAAGTGTCTGATTTGTCTACGGTGCTTTTTTAGTTTGCCCAACAGTTGGTAGGACTGTATATTTGCCCAACTTTCTTGCAGTGTACGATATCATCATCAAACAATCCTGCAGTCAATTTTTTAAATATATATAAATTAAATTCATTGAAATTGTTACAATTAAATAATATTTTTCAGATTTCTAGAGTCAAAGAGACTATTATTCCATTACCAGAGGCATAGCAGATAGGGGGATCAAGTAGGGTCAGGGGCCATATTTTTACACTTAAGTGTAAGTGTAACACTTAAACTTAAGTGTTTCACTTACATTTAAGTGGTTCCCTTCACTTCAAAGCTCAATTCCTGCTTTATTGCAGTGCGTAATTTTCATTCTTTTTTACTGTAATATTAAGTGCAAAATTCCTCACTATAATTTGTAAAAAATATTTCACAGGATTAAACTGACTCTCTAAATTTAGTCACACTGGATGTGTTTTCTTGAATGAAAAAGTAAATCTTGTGAAATATATACTAGAGAATACCCATGTGACTTAAGGGCAAGTCTTAAGGGTGCTCCAAGATCCCCTTAAAAGTTGCCCTGAAAATCATAAGAGTTATGGGATTCCCTTAAATATTTGTTCCTTTAATTGTAACTCTAAGAGGTTGTCTTAAAATTCAACAGATTTAAGGGAAACTCTTAAAAAAATTCAAGTTTGAATGTGCTATATGAATACGGCCCCAGGTGCTCAACCTGAAGCTTGGATTGGGTTATTTTTGTACATAATTTTAAAAGCATTCTTTTACTTTGTTGGTCATATACATGCCTTCCTAAAAGCCACAATGACTGACTGAATAATGGGCAATGTAATTTGTAACCATCTGAAATTAACCAAATTAAGTGGTGAAAGTAATGCAGCTATCAAATGCATCCCCTGCCCCCAACTACCCGGGCATAGCGGGGACTTGACCGGGGCCGTAATATTGAAATTTGTAATGGCCCCTTTACAGCCCCGGGTACAGCCCAGCAATGACCCCGGGCACATGGCATGAGTACTGGAGTATGCCCAGCCAAACTGTTGTGATTATGGATTCTACTTTGCTCTACCAAAATATTCGTGTTTGTATGACTTGCATTTTGCTAAATTTATAATATTTGGTCAGATGATTGTTCACAAATCAAAATTAACAAGTCCACTTGAATAAACTTAAACTTGAAGTAAAGTTTTGAGACATAGCACATCCATGTCATGGCATGTGTCACAGGGTTAAGTATTAGTTGTTATAAATATTGATGAAAATTGTTCAAGTTTAGTCCAGTTTACATGGTTGTATCATGTTGATCCCCAGCCAGATTCAGTTCCTGTCTTTAAAACAACATGAATATAATTACACATATAGTTCCAGGGTAGTTCTCCTGGACCATTTTATTGGCAAAACGTCCCCACATACGCCCTGGGTATGCAGGGACATAGTTTTCTATCAATCCCCGGTCAGATCCTTGCCTACTTCCCCGCTATGCCTGGGTACCGGGGGCTGGGGATGCATTTGATAGTCGCATAAGAGTGATATCAAGTCAGGTGTAAAATTGTAATTAAGTTGTTGACAATTCAAACCAGTAACCTTTGCTGAAATTGTATACAATTACTTGCAATGGAAATGGAAGCATTTGAATGCTGGACACAGAGTAGATCTTTGCAATCATTTTGGCACCAAAAATGCTTCAAATGCATCATTCATATCTTCATCAGGTCATTTAGGGATCTCAGATTCAAAACCAATCAAGATCAATTTAGAGGATCCCTTCCCTTCTTTTTCCCCTTTTTTCTTTTTGCTCAATACCTAATTCTAGCAGGACACAAATCATAATGTCGGGATGATATTTTACTAATTTTGTACTCATTTTGTCCCGTTGTTAGTTTTAGTAAGCTTTAGTTCTGCTATTGAATAAATAAAGGCAAATTTAAAAGTTTTATGTCAATTTTTAGTCAAAATTAGCCAATTTCTTGTCAATCTAAAATTAGACAATTTTTGCACAAATGTCGAGGTTTCACATCAGATTTAATTTTAGCTGCAATTTGTAATTTGACCAAATTTTACCAGTATTACACGCTTTACAAACAAATTCCATTTGCCACCAGTTTGTTCCCTCCCGCATTTTGAAAATCCTGGCACCGCTTCTTAAGGTATATTCATCCCGGGGACGAAACATGGATTTGGTCTAATATCATTAGGGTAAACATGTACACTCCCGGTCAAAAGTGTTTTCGCAAGCTTAAGTATGGGCAAAAACATAATTATTATATCAAACGACCAAGACTCTGAAAAAAATTATGTTTTTCATAGGTGCTTAATGTACCCAATATAAGTAATTTATGTTTCCTCTGATATTCTATATTCCATAACCATAAAAATGGCCAATTTCCTGGACCATATACAAATACACCATACCCACTTTTTGATATGTACCTATGTAGTTTATTATTCAATGCTCGTTATCACCGTGTAGCCATAAAGAACATTTTCAGGTAATAAGTTTTCCAATAAATGTGCAGTTATGTATTTAAACTGCATTTATTATGTGCAGAAGAAAGTACACAATATGTTGAGCACGCCATATTTTCAAATGCGGTAATTGCAATTCTTGTTGAGTTTTTAGATCTATGTATGTAAAATATAAATCCGAAAAATATGATGCAAATGATGAATGGTTCTCGAGATATGGCTGGTTAAAGGTTTTGTGCGAAAACTTTTGACCGGGAGTGTATGCCCCCTGGCTTACATGCCTTTGTACGGCCCTGCACTGAATACAGGTTACCAAAATACCTGAAACATGAAAAACATGTCTTAAGCAGACAAAGCGTGTAAAACTGTATGGTGTTTGTAAAAGGTGGGTGGTGATATAGAAATCTATTTGTAATCATTATCAGTACTCCAACAGAGAGAGCAAACTCTTTAGCATGTATCAAATGTTAATCAAATGACCTAGTAAATAAACAGGTGACTAACAACAGGGAATTTCCCTTTAATACAATCATAACTTATTTTATCAGTGTCAGTAAACATTGAATGCTAAAGTCCCGCATTAGGTTGATATACGGGTATGTGTCATGGTTTTGGGGTATAATTTTGCCATTTTAGGTATATCGATGGGTGGGTTTTTGACACAGACCTAATGCGCCAAAATGGGAAAATTTGGTGTTTTTTGGCTTAAAAAGCGCCCAATTTGACCCAAATTTGGTGTTTTTTGCGGAAAATGGTATGGTGAATGGTTGCAAAATTGCCTTTTTATAAGTAGAGAACGGTCCTTATCGCAAAGTCTGCATGGCACAACCCCGTACAAATTTTTTTTGAGAACCCCCC
>JXSR01S023820.1:33332-44720 GCA_000969725.1 Ophiothrix spiculata | reverse complement strand
TTTTTATCAAAACTTGAAAACTAATAAAGAAACTACATAAATGTATACATTTTCAGAAAGACAATTTTACAAGGAATTCATTTATAGCATCAGATACAAATATTAAGAACTCGCCTTTTAGCAACTCACCAAAAATGAGTTTTTTGCCAAAATTTTTTGAACAAGCCTAGAAAAAGTATTATTTGGCAAAAATCGTCAGAAATAGGTAAAACCATCTAAATTGATGGTTCTAGGGAATTTTTCTCAAATTTTTGATTAACCTCTTTACATAAAAATGGCCAAAAAGTACAAAAAATGCCAAAAAATCACAATATTTTGAAAAAATGATGCTTTTTAGAAAACTTTTCCTAGAACCATCGATGTAGATGACTTATACCTATTTTTTAATATTTTGTTCAAAAAAATTTTGCCAAAATAACTCATTTTTGGTGAGTTACTAAAAAGCTTGTTCTTAAATCAAGAATCTGATGCTATTAATAGATTCGTTGCAAAATTCCCTTTCTAAAAATGTATACTTTTGTATCTTTTAGTTTTAAAGTTATGATAAAAATAAATTTTCAGAAATCATGGGGCTCCGACCTCCCTCAATACCAATAATGACAGATGCTTGACACATGCCTTTGAAAAAGAAAAAAAAAAAACATGCTTCAGTAAACAAAGTAAAATATGCCCGCTGACAAGTTTCATATTCCCACCATTGGTGGATGGGTTACTGGATTGTACTGTGAGAAAATGAAATTTGAAACTTTTTCTAAATGTGGTCGAGGGTTTAAAAGTTTATCATTTCAGAGTTTCTCAGTCAATTTGTTAGAAACAGGGTGTTGAAAGCTGAAATACCAGCGCTTGTACACAAAATCTTACAATTATGTGTGCGAGTTCCATAGCGTTGCACTAACAATTATTTTGAGGCGAGACGTACTTTTATGGGTACCTTAAGGTAATACTTTTAAGGACTGATAATAATCACCAATACTCGTTTAGATACTAATATTGCCACAAGTCTACTGACCTCCATAAAATACCAATGGGACCTTAAGACAAAGGAATTAATTATGCAATTCAGTGAAAAATTACAAAGCAATTAAGCACTGAAATGTGTGAAAGCTGATAGAAATTATAAATTCAAGAGTTAGATTATCAACACTTGTAATCTTATTTATATTAGTGTTGTTTCAAAAATCCTCTCTATCCATACAGACTGGTGTCCCAAGATTTCTACAAAACATGACAAATGCTTGCCAAGGATACCCACAATACCTGCAGAAAAAGCAAGGCCGATGATGACAACTCACTCTGTGATGCAGTAGCAAAGTCTTTGTATAGGTATATGTTTGAAAAAAATATCATAGATTTAGAGCTGAGTTCACAGACTCGCCGCCATTTGTATTCCATCATGGAGATCAAATTGAGGGTATTTTGGTTTTTGCTGATGAAGCATCACTTTTATGATGCGTGAATAATGAAAAGTGCACACATGTACGCTTTGGTGTAGGTTGGCGTATCATAAGCATTAATTATTATTTATAATAGTGCAGTATATATGTCTCTACACGCAACCAAATCTCTGCACCCAGAGTTGAGTTTTGGTGGGAAATTTGTGTACCCAAACACCCCAATTTTGAGCTCCATTGCTGACGATGCTATTACGTGGGTATACAAAGGCTGGGATCTGTGCTCTAAACCTATGAAAAAAGGCAAAATAATGATGATTATTTATCAATTAAGGCTTGGTTAATTCAGGTCTTTTTAATTAAAGTGTATTTCTGTCCTAGACATTACTGAAAAAGGTTTTGGAACAATATGTGTAATTTTGGTAAACGGTGTTACTAACAATGTTTTTGAAAAACCAAAGTTTTGGAATTTTTTTGAAAATTTTTAAATTTCAGAATAAATGTATGATGTGTTTTGTACTTGTTGTTATATTGTGTCTAAATATAGGAAATATTGCTCAAACTATTGTCAAAATTCACAATTTTAAGAAAAAAATTGCATTTAAAAAAATCTATTATGAAATATTAAAAGTGATGGAAAGTTGTGCCATACAATCTGTTAAAGGAGGTTATAACCCACAATGCTTTCATTACTACAGGGAATATGTTTTACTATTTTTAAAAAGATTATTCTTATTTTGCCTTTTAACTGTATGCAAATTGTATGCAAATGTATTTTAATATATTTTAAGTTATTAAAGCAATATTATGAAGTGACCAACTACCACCAAGTGAATAATGTGCCTGTAGTCTTATGAATGATACTATATTTTGTGAATTTCAGAATCTGGGGTTTTTGGCGGCAGTTTAATTTCACTAATTGCATCAGCATGCCATTTAAATCATTATACATTATTAATATTAGCGGCAAATTAATTTTGCGATTTTAGCTAAATTAGCGAAATTAAATTGCTAAAAAATATTTCTTGTTTTACAGTACACCAAATAAGAATGTATTGGACAATATAAACAAAAATGCAGGGTAGGGGTTGCATTAACAAACACTTGGGCCCTGCACTCTGAATTTATGTTTACATTGTCCAATAAATTATTGTTTGGCCGTATAGTCCCACGGTTTGGCTTATGAATCTCGAGTTGAGATTTAAAATCATGGATCTATATGCACAAATATGGTTTAAGATTTACACCAGGTTTAAAGTTAGACCAGTTCTAAGTCAAAATTATAATTGCCATGAAATGGCCTTTTGAAACTTTAAAATATTGAAGATTCAACCAAACATCTTACAAACAAAATAAAAAATGACGGTGGTTGAGGAAAATATATTTTACTTAAACCAGGTCAAACTTTAAACCTCTTGTGCACACGAACCATGGAGTCCTACTTTTTGTTATGTAATTGGGCTGAAATTATTTTGGATTTGATTCAGATCTTTGCCATGCATTTAAGTTTATTTTCCCATTAAAGATGAACATTGTTAAATGTTAGTGAAATCAGCCCCTGGTGTCTTGGGCACTCATTTTCCAAATTCATAATCTGTTAATTTATCCACTAGTGTTTGTGCCAAACAAAATTATTGTATTCCATGGTGAAAATGTTTTGGGATGTATTTAAACCAAATCTAATAAAGTAAACCTTACAAATATATTTCCCTTGTAAATTTACTGAATTATTGGCCATAAAAATTGTGTCCTGAATAATGTGATAATGATACATGGAAAGATGTTGTTTTACCCAATCGGTCCAATATGATGTTTGTGTTCAAATAATCAACTGAAATTTTAAAACTTGTTCCAATTTTTGTCACTTATCGTTTGTGGATTTAATTCTTGAATTCAAAGAGTCTTGAGCTTTAATAATAACACTGCAATCTTAAAAATGTACATACGTATCACAGACCTCTCTGCCCCAGGGGGCGGGGGTGGGCACTGAGTTATATTGGTGTACACAAACGTGAACAGAAAAACACGGAAAAAGGGGTCATTTTTCCCTGACCAACACGGAAAGCACTGCACGTGTTTAGAGGTCTAAAACACTGATTGTCTTAGAAGGGGTGTTTTTTCGAAACAAAAATATACAACATTTCCAGAAAAAAAGGGTGGTTTTTTTTTTCAAAACCTGAAGAAAATATCCAACTTTTAGGGCAATTTAGGGGGTAAAATTTAGAGTAAAATTGCACGTAAGTCCTTGTGTAGGGGCATTCTTCAAGGTAAGCTAAAACTTGTTTAGGGGTATTTTGTAAACCTATGTTCATGTACATGTACATCAAAACACCTGGATGGCCCAATACCCTGGGCTCTCAGCATACATTGCAGTCACACATTCAAGAATTAAATCCACAAACTATTATCAATGATGTCCCCTGATTTAAAATGTGAAAAAATACACTTGTGTGAATGTGAATGAATTATCAATATTTATATATATTGAGTAATAATATTAATTGTAAAGATGTTTCCACAACAACCAAATAATGTCCAATGCACAAACAACCAGAAAGCATTATATTATTTTTATGTGCTAAATTTATTTTATTTAAAATCAGTGCAACTCAAGTTATAGAATTGTGAAGTTATTTTTGTGGCTTATAATAATGATTATGACAGAGGAGGTGGACATGGCATAGTGTCTCTTTGTAAATTATAAGTCTCCAAAGCTGCATGTTTGCCATAGAAACCCTGTTGCTCATGATAACACATAGGCATAATAGTGATGGCTTGACTGTGTAAAGAACTATAATAGCACGTCTAGTAACATTTTCCAGTTTGAATTTAATTTCATGAAAACCAACTGAAGCTACTCAATATATTTTGAGGCTTTAGATTATTGAGAGAATAAAAGATCAGATTTATTGTTTTGCCTGTCATTTATCATCTCATAATGGATGGGTGTACATTATTTTGAATAATGGGTGCTTCTGGCTGACTCGCGCATCAGTATATACGGCGCGCGTGTAACTGGGATTATGTTTACTTGCGCATGAAGAAAAGGCTCATAATTCCCGCCTATTTAGTGTTGATCAAAGTATAGTACTGTAAAAGTAGAAATTTTCGCGAGGTTTTTATTTTCTCGAATTTCGCGAATCAATCCTCAAACGCGAAAATAAAAACTCGCAAAAATATAATGTCATTTATCGACCAATTAAAGTTTCTCTCAAAATACGTAACAAGCAAAGCAGTGAGTCTGTGCATGTAAATAAGCTGTTGAATTCGGAAGTTTAATTATTCAGCCAGCTAAATCACGACCGATGTAGATGGTAAATATGAGGCAAATATTTCTCAAACCAATCATGTGATAGTGAAAAAAGTTGAAAGTATAATGATATATTTGGCTTTTTAGTTGAAAGAAATGGTCTTGAGACACGTCAATCACTGTTGTAATCAACTTTCCACACTGTAAAATCTGCCGATAATTGGCGATGAATGTCAAATGAATGTTGTTAATGGCGACTTGGTAAGCTTACTCGTTGATATTATGCAACTCAATTTTGGTAATCGCGAAAATAAAAACTCGCGAAATGTCTGTTAGAGGCAAAATCGCGAAAATATCTTCTCGCTAAAATATAGACTTTTACAGTAACATATTTCAGTTTGAATTTGATTTCATGAAAAACAGCATGGTACTGAAGCTACTCAATAGATTTGAGGCTTTAGATTATTGAGAGAATAAGATCTATCATCTCATCTCATAATAGATGGGTGTATATTATTTTGAATAATGGGTGCCTCCGAATATAAAGAATGAAGTCAGTGATTTGCCAAAAACATCATTATTGGAAAAACGTTCACCCCTAGCTATTCAAACATAAAACATTCCAATTCAAGTAAAGAATTGCGCGTCAGATGTGTGCATACATCTACACCGCGTCACAGTTTTTCGACGCACAGGCCCACTGGTAACACTATTAACGCGCTGTCATATATTGTCTTACAATAGATAGCCAATTATTCCTTATGATTAAGGAAGTGAATTCACACTCATTGACTAAGAATTTACAATATAATATATACAAAAGGTATCTTTAGAGCAAAACTGTGATTTCCATTGGTTTCAATGCAATTTAAAAATAGACATGCCATGTCCACTTTCTCTTGATGACAAGTTGAGCAATTACAGTGTTAGTGATTATATCTGATTTTGCTCAATGCAGGAATATTTCATCATGTGGGTGCAAAAAACTTATATCTGTAATGGCTGCCTTTAGTTTTTTTTTATTTAACACCATGTCACTATAATGTGAAAAGTCCCTCAAAATTTCCCTGCCATATGTCGGTGGCTCTTGAAATGGCTCCTCAGGTGACGGTGTCATCTGAAGAACCATTTCAAGAGCCACTGACCCAAAACAGGATATTAAAGATTACACAGTGTGCAATCCAAATTAATGACAAATGGCAGCTATTGCAGATACGACTTTCTTGCACTCACTTGACGATTTGATATGCATTCCCTTTGATGGAATATAATGTGCACATGATGCAAACTTTATGATAACCATATTATCTATATAATTTAATCATGTTGCCAAAAAAATATGTTTTAATACTCCATTTTACTGAGCAACTGATCCCAAATAGAGCATTCCATGCCAAAACATTACAGTCACTGTGCAGAATGTGACATAGCCCAATTGCTTTTGAGCCACGTACTGACCTAAGCAAGGGTAGCATTATACAGTGTGTAATCCAAATTCATGAAAAATGGCAGCTATTGTTCATACAGCTTTCCTGCATTCACATAATAGTATTGCCACTGCATTCCACAAATACAGACTGTCCACGAATGATTTATACCCGGTTTCAAAAAATCAGAAAAAATATTAAATCATAATTTTTCATAAAACCAATAACTTTTCTACAATAGTGGATAAGTCTTCTACATTTTCCATAATTTTCATCAAAATATCATGCTTCATTGCTTTGTGCGATGAGTTAATTGAAAATCGATACAAATGTTGTTTTGTACAAATAATCATGCAGGTATAGTACTTGTAATATGCACACTTACCAATTTTTAAAGTTAATGAATACAACTTGACCAACTTCAGATCTTCTTTCCTTGCTTTTGCAATTTTCTATGATCTACTAAAAGCATTAACTTGCAGACTTCTGAATCTCTTCCTACTCAGAATAGCGAGATAGTCTTAATCAGATATGGAGCAGGACACTGGCTGGTAAGTTGAGGAACAACAATTTTGTTGATTATGTCAACATACCACCGCGCGTTGAGGTCTCCGTCGACAAATACTAGTCCTAATATTAAGTTATTACCCATAATACCCAACAAAACTACAAACTTCCGGCTGTCATTAGAAATGGCAAATGTAAAGTTTCTAGGTGGATTTCCCTAGGTGCGTAACATCTAACATGATATGTACCTTTCATTATGTAAAGCTGTTCAAGCCTAACTGGACCAAAATCGTTATTTTTTTCTCCAGAACAAACTCATATCCAGCACAGACAGTCAATAATTCTTAAATTGTATTTTACGTTTTAACTTTGGAAAAGTAAAAGAAGGTTCAGTGTAGTCAGTTCTAATTAAAAGTTCAATAATTTCTCTGATTACAAATTGAAAAATATATCCTGTTTGGAAAAATCTCTATAACTTTTCACAGGAACATGCGATTTGAAACATTCAAAATTCTATAGAAACTTAAAGACTTGTTTAACTTGAAAATTAACAAGATTTGACCAAAACTTTGCCCATTGGTCCACAAATAAATCCGATAGCCGGGTATAAATCATTCGTGGACACTCTGTATTGCCTAAAACTGTGTGAGTGAATGTCTCTCTAGAATGGCATGAATGGTATGTAATCAGATGGGATAAAAAGGGTGAGCAAATGTTTGTGAATGTACTCGTACTTTATTAATCAGACTTTATGGAATTAAAGTAAAGCTCTTGGATCTTCATGAAAAGGCTATTAAAAACTCAATGCAGATTTATCTATTTTATTATTTTAACATTTTTAACCCAATGTATAATTATGCAGCCACTGTGTGTGCCTATATTTATGTGTGTGTAGCTAGTTTGGTGCATGTATGAAGTGTGTAACTTAGGAATACATGTACAATTATACATGGTTTGTCATTCCTTATGTATTCTCTGTTTAAAAGTTGTGTTTTGTATATTTTGTGGAAGAATTACATATATTCATATGGTAAATGCATTTTTGTATTAATATGATAAATATTTGTATCTCATAAATGTGAAATATTTAGGCATTGGAGCGCAATTGGGCCACACCTTTGTGCGGCCAGTCGCAACCAGGCCACAGCTTTGATTTTCACCCAAGATGGCCGCCGTAGGCTAGATTATGCACCTCAAGATAAAATTCAAAACATGTAATAAATATTTTACAATAACCTTGCGGCGCATAATCGAGCCTACGGTGGCCATCTTGGAAAATCAACGCTGTGGCTGGTTGCGGCCAGCCGCACAAATTTGTGGCCTAATTGTGCTCCAGCGCCTATTTAGGCCTAGTATCCATTGGCTGTACCCATATTCCATGTGCACTGCTCTCGTTTTCTATTATTAGTAATTGTGCGGCGCAACCCAGACAATAAACTTCGTTCTGCTTAGTGATCATATCAGTGGCATATGTACGGCAGATATTCCAATTACCTGGTGCTCACCAAGTATGAACATGTTGATTGTTGGTGCTGCCAGGTCATAGGAATCATCTGCCGTAACAAGGCCACTGATATGATCACTAAGCAGAATGAAATTTATTGTCTGTGTTGCGCCGCACAATTACTAACAATAGAAAACGAGACAAGTGCACATGGAATCAGAGACGTTTTGTTATTAACGTCTCTGCATGGAATATGGGTACAGCCAATGGATACTAGGCCTTAGAGATAGTAAATGCAGCTGAATTTTCTGACATAGAACTTTCACTACTATATGTCTTGACTGGCAAGACTGCTGATTCATTTTCTTCAAAACAGGGTTCATGCTGACTTGGCCAATAAGGGTTCAATTTATGAGTACATTGTATCTAAATGCTCTGTCACACATCACCGTATTGAGCAAAACGTACGCCAAACATATTGAATCCCACTATTGTTTTGTTTCGAACATTCTTGTTCGTCATGACACGTTCGTTAGAAGTACATTTAATATGTGATGACTAGCCCCGAAAAGGGGAACTTTGCAACAGAACACTTTTCGAGAAACTGATGAAAATAGGCAGCAAAAAATAAAGAAAATAATAAGAATTTCCAGCAGATTTTCTGTTGTAAAATTTGATCGCCTTGATCAATTTCAACAAGTCATTTTAAAGCTAAGAAAATGCTGTAACAGATGAAATGATATCAATTGCAAAGTCCCCCTTTTCGGGTGAGCCATCACATATGTTAATCATTATGTCCTTTATGCATACGTTTAATTCGTTATCCATAGGGTAGTATCCGTTTGGCATAAGTTCACTTTTGTACATTATTTG
The DNA here is from genome assembly GCA_000969725.1 of Ophiothrix spiculata. Taxonomy (NCBI): domain Eukaryota; kingdom Metazoa; phylum Echinodermata; class Ophiuroidea; order Amphilepidida; family Ophiotrichidae; genus Ophiothrix; species Ophiothrix spiculata. Next base: position 35,828 of record JXSR01S023820.1, on the reverse strand, counting down.
TACATTTAGGCTCTATACGGTGATGTATGACAGAGCCTTTATACAACACAAATTACTAAAAATTTCAGGGGTAAAAATAATATAATATAATAGGGTCCTGGATGAATATTACTTCAAAACAGTGAATCACTTAATAATCATTCATAAAATTTCACCAAATAAAAACCAATTATTTGCAATGAAGGCATACCAGATATAGACCTATGATATCGGTAGAATAATGGTGGATTCAGAATCTCTTGATGAGCATCACACAAAAATATTGTCGATGAGCACAAAACCACAGTGATGCCGTCGATGTCATCGCTCTGTTGTTGTGCTCAACGACGGTCGCAGAACATCACTCAAAACATGTACACTTTTAAACTCAAATTGTGAGAAATATTTTTCAATATGGCTCACTTGAAACGTATATGTTGATCTCTGATAATATTGTAAATTTGAATATAGAACAATTTAAATTTGCAATCAGACATCCAGAATATTGGCCTATGCTGCGTTGTGGTTGCGTGCAGTTGGAATAAATTCAACTGCATTGTGTAATGCTCATCAACACAAACACGCGTTTATCATCGCTCGATCATCGACGAATATCAATATTGAGTGATGTGGATGGACATCAGTTTCTGAACATACCATAACTTATCATGCAGCAGTTATGTACTAATTTTTAACTTTAATAAACAACTCTGTGTTTTATTATGCAGTCATTTTGTGTGCCTATATTGATATATGCATGTTAGTCAGTTTAGTGTGTGTAAAATTTGCCCAAGGGGGATACTCAATTTTGGTTTTGGTAGGGGTGTGCTGCTGGGAAATTTGAAGTACCACCCATGTATATACCAATATTTAAGGAAAAAGGGACCCATCCATATACCAAATTCCCAAAATTTTGAGTCGAGTTTATACAAAAAATGAAATTTTCCCCGAAAATTAACTCTAATTTGGCGAAAATTTTCTGATTTTTGTTTGAAATTTAGAAAAAAATCCAAAATTTATGCAATTTTGGCGCAAATTTTAGAAAATTTTGGAAAACAGACCCATCAAAATACCACATTTTGCAAAGAAAAAGGACCCATTGAAATACCAGACAGCCTGATTTTGCTACCCAAGTTTGCGGCACATCCCCGTAATCACTTTTGTACTATAAGTACCCCTCCCCCCCCCCCGGGATAATTTCAGAGGATTACCCAATTTTGTTATTTTGATCACAAGTTTCTTTATGGATTATACACTGTAACTCAGATATGATATGGTTTCAGAAAGTTTTTGAAATTTTGCAAAAAATTAAAACATTGTTCGAACAAATGATGAGGGTGTGTTGTAAAATATGGTTATCTGCTAAGATCATGTTCAGCAAACGAATTTTAAATTTTGTTAGGGTTGTAATTTATGTCACATTTGTGTAGAGAAAGTTATATTAAATATTTACCAGTTAATTAATTATTTTTGCTAATATTCTTGTTGAAATAAATGTTTGTATATGGAAATACAATGCATATTTGTGTCTGCTGTTTGCATTATTCTAGACTTGAAATAAATCTTGATAAATACACTTCATAATCATAGTGAATTTTGGGCTTAAAAAGAACAAGCAAAATGAACAGATTCGGTCTTATTATTAACAAGTAGTAAAATGCAGTCATTTCATTTGACAAGATTTATGAATCTGCAATACTTATTGCATGCCTAGTCTACATATTTTATAATAGAAAGCATAAGGTTTCCAGCGGCCCTGCATGGGATCTGCCTAGGACTTTGATCCGCTCCCTGTGGGTGGTTTCTTTTCAGCTCACAAACCCACATCCATTGCTTTCTACAAAACTTGTGTTTGGTAATGAAAACCTATGGGGGATCATAGCCGACTCACCAGGTTGCCCTGGCTGGTTCACATCAGGGGAGACCTACAGCTAGTCCCCAAGCCATACACGAGATAATGTGGAAGGCCGGTATGCGCAGCCAACCTACATCATCCCTCGAAACCACAGTGTGCTGTAGATCTGTATTAGTGACCACGTAACAGCTACCCCCTACCTGTAGGCCGGGTGGTTAGTAGACTAGACCTGGTTGTTACACCACCCCTAATCTTCTCACTCCTTTAGGGAGTTTGCTACAGATTATAATGATTCAGTTCCTGATTGCCTTATATATTGCTACAAGACACTGTATATTAATTCTGTGGTGTTTTATATTTAACAGCAAAATTAACTTTTGTGTGTAACACATTCCATCAGTCACCAGTGTAGTGGTGCATCAAAGATATCCAGAAAATTTAGTGTTTTTTATGTTGAAATAGGAATCTTTGTTATCAAAAAAATACCGTTTGATTTTTTGAAATGCTTTTAAGCTTTGGCAACAAATCGCATGTTTATGTTGTCCTTGTCATAATACAACAAAGTTGTATAAATGTGACCTGTCATATCGAAAGGTACCTTAAGGGTCCCAAAATGAAAATTGATTTTTTTTTTTGGTCTCATCTGAAAGATTATATTTTAA
>JXSR01S023820.1:13289-24966 GCA_000969725.1 Ophiothrix spiculata | reverse complement strand
ACTGGACCCTTTTGCCGCGGCGGTACACATATACTACAACGTTTAAATTTCAGTAATTGATAACAAAACAGAGCAATGTACTCAACTGATAATTTGCTTAGACATCAAACAAAAATCACATGATTATATTCAGAGTTATCATGAGACAGTAGACATTTTTAAAATTTCACATGGGTTGTGAAAAAAAAGTATAACATTTAACTGAAGTTTGAAATAAAGTTGGAAGCAAGCATATTTCGCTCCTCTACATTATAGTTCTCGCTAGCTCAGTTGGTTAGCTCTCGGACCGTTAAACATGGGTTGTTTACATGTAGATTCTATCGATCGTTTCGCGTTTGAGTCCAGCTGGACCTGAGTGTGCAAAAACTGTATATTCTATGAGGGTGTGAATTGCTCAAGATCGGGTTGTGTCAATTAAAGGCCGCAGTAAGCCTTTTGGCCCCAGGGAGTCAAAGTAGTGATTTACACCCAATGATTAGAACTAATTGTCTGTGTAGTGCACTATAAATCACCTGCATTTATTTATTTGCATTTATTTATTTTACATTCTAATTCAATAATCTTGAATTTAAATCTGATAATACCATAGGTTCGTCTGATTAAGTCTTTGATCACATTTTTTGATTTCAATCCCATATGGTCCCATATCCTCATAGGAAATGACTACATCTGGTATGACTATAATCATTTCAACCTACACATTCAAGATGAAGGCCCATGCACAATCACAATATTATCACATTATCAAAGCAGTATTAACACGTGTGACAGGTTTTAATGTGGTCAGTGAACCAATGAATATAAAGCAGGCCTTCTCAAATAGGGGCCCGAAGTATATAGGAAAAGCACTGAAAAAGGTCTTAATTTGACCCTCCAAGATGTATTTTTGAACTGGCGTTCGTCCTAATGGCCCGCCAACAAATTTAATTGAGAACCCCTGATATAAGGGATCAGTCGCACAACATGGTGTATAGCCCAAAGGTACAAATAACGTACACTGCTTTGGTAATCGATAAACATGTATATCAAAGACCAAAACAGCATACATTATTCGTATGTTTGGGCTCTATATGGTGATGTGTGACCGAGATTACTAATCCAAAAGACATATTGCTGATTTATTGTTCATCAAATATTGGTGCATTATGGGACTGAAAAATTAACATCCGAATTCAATTGACTGGTGAGGACACATTTTAGCGAATTTCAATTTATCAGCAATTTGATTTCACAAATTTAGAACATTTTACAGTAGTTTCAATGGTTAATAAAATTTTAGCGAGGGATTTAATTTAGCAAACTTGCAGTCTAGCGACATTAAATCCCTTGCAAAAATTAGTCCCTTTACAGTATTTGGTAATCTTTCCAGACCCACAATGCAAAATCATATAATGGTGCATTGTGGGATTGGAAAGGGTCTTGAATCAATATATTTGTTTAACGTTTCAGTCCTATGATGCACTAATATCTGATAATCAATGAATAAGCAATATGGATTATGGTCACATTGGATACCATATATGGATTTATAATGCTCAAAGGAATATATAGGAAGGCAGGGACTTCCGTATCAGGGGAGTGATCTCTACTGAGCCACCCTGCTCCCCTCAAATGCTTTATAGGAGCTGTTATCATGATCCATATCCTTTGAGCTCAAACAGTATTTTCATAAAACTTTAGCACAATATGTTGATATTGTACTAAAGTCTTATTTAACTTCGTGACAAATATTTCCTGCTTTAAGTCAATTGATAGCAAAAGACCTTGGGCCTACAATTACTTAATTGATAAAACAACAGGTAATCAAAACAAGACTTGTTTTGCTGCCAAAAGCCATTTCCAGTTAGAGAGAATGAAAGGTTTGCTTTTTTTCTTACAAATAGTAAATATTGGAGAGAATGCACATACCAATTTACAAGTGTATTCAAAATAGAGTATTTTAGAGAACACTTTCCAATATAGTGTATTCAAAATAGAGCACATATGACATATATGACACTGTTAAATAACAAATACCAGATTTCATTTGTGATAAATTTTGTCTTGAATTGTTATAGCACAATAAGACTATGAGGTTTCATGAAACGAAGATTATTTTGACAATCTTGACAGATACATAATTAAATTAATCCACTGCCTTTCTTAGAAAGACCTATTATGAAACAAGTCAGCTATAGACCACTTTCGAAATATTTTTTTGCAATTTTAATTCAAATCATAATGGTTGCATTTAAAATACAGGTGTTCAATTATACAAGCATTTGTTTTTCTTGGCCATAACTAAACTTCTTTATACTTGACATCAGCACACAAGACAGTTGGCATACCGTAATACTCATTGGTGATCATGCACATGGCTCACATGTGCTGTACAATTTTTACCACTATTATGCTCAACCAAATGCATGTTTGAAAGTCAATTTGGGAAATATGAAATGTCCTGGGCTGATCTCACTAACATTTAGTGATGGACAGTAACCCTGTTTTGATTGCTAACTCCAAAAATGATCACTAAATAGTGAGTATTTTCAACAATTTAGTGATCATTTTTTGAGTTAGCGATCATAACAGGGATTAACAACTATTGCTATGTGTTAGAGAAATCAACCCCTGGTATGCTGTTAAATCAGTTCAAAGTTGTCGTCCCAATTTATTTAAAGATATTTTCCTATGACGTCACAATGACAAAAGGTACAATTTAACAATAAAAATGGCTTCTGAAAATTCTAACAATTTAATCATTGTCTGGGTTATGTTTAACATTTATAGACTACATCAACAGCGTGTGTATTATCTTATACATATATTTACTACTTACAAAATATAATTTGATATAAAATTCACAACGATATGTAACACGTACATTAGTATAAAGCACTATAATAAGAAAAAAAAAATTCACATAACTATTATACAATGATATAAACAGAAATATAATGCATTAACAACAACAAATATGCAGCAACTAAAATAAGCCAATATTCAAATAATTTAGAATGGCACTGCCAATTTAATTCATATGTACATAACAAAGAAATTACACAGACACAAAAACAAAGAGAAAATAGAGGGCAAAATAAACAATTATATGACAAATTTGGCATATGGGAGGTAATATGTCAGCTGGTGTGTACTACAAAGCAAGGTAGACACTTCATAGAAACAGCCCTTGCAAGAACATTTTGGCCTATTCTGAGGGGCTAATTAATTTCCACAGACAGTTGCCATATTAAGCCTAGGCCTAAACCATATTCATAGGGGAGATAACAGACTCTGTATACCAGCCTGTGTAATGACGTCATCAGCCATGGTGGAGTTGAAATTGGGGGTATTTGTGTAGTCAGATCTCACCAAAATCAACATCTGGTACAGAGATTTGGTTGCACGTACAGACAAACAACATGAATAATACTTTACCCAAATATGCCAAACTGAACAGAGAATGTATGTGTGTGTATTTTCAATATTTGAGCATAACAGCCAGATACATTGCATTATTGGCAAAAAAAACCAAATACTCCCAATTTGATCCCCATGCGGGAATTAAAATGGCGCAGAGTATGGTATCTCCCTCTACCTCTAAATCTATGGCCTCAACAATATGTTGCTCATTCATTTTCATGACAACATTTAAGGGATTTCCCACTACTTGATAAAAATTGAAGAGAATACACAATAGGTACAGTTAACATTAACATTGCACCTTGCTTTTCTCACAATTCATAAAGTAGCTGTTATCACCAAAATGGCCAAAACTGTATTTTGGGTTTTAACAATCGAAACCATCAGAATTTTGTGGCAGTATTACTAACACTATGCAGTGGAGCCTTATTAACACAAAATCTGTTAACACAAAAACCCTGATAACACAAAATGTTTGTTGGGTCCCAGTTGATATCCTATGTGAAATCAGTTGGATAACACAAAATCCTAATAACCCAAACTAAACTCTTTGGCCCTTGTGATTTTGTGTTAACGAGGTTCCACTGTATCTAAAATTCTCCAATATGGACATCATGAAGTCTTTTCAGGGATTTCCCACTTTTGTAGAGATCAAATCTCGTACATTAGCAGACAGCACCATGTAGAATAGCTACAGTTTCAGCAATGCCTAATTTGACTAGTATTCAATAATTACAATGCAACCGTAAGTCCCATCTATACTTTGATCAACACCAAATATTGATTGATACAGATAAGAGCGTGCGTAGCTGAACGCAGCACAACTGCATGAGACGCAGTGCACGTACTACGTGTGACTCGCACATTGGTTTCTATGGCGCGCGTGCAAGTGGGATTATGTTTACTTGCGGATGAAGAAAAGCCTCATAATTCCCGCCTACTTAGTGAAGATCAAAGTATAGAACAGGCACCTTACATGAGGTTAACCAAGGAAATTAGAGAAGGGAATCTGTACTTGCCACCATTTTAATTTGACTGCCATGAAAATCTGCGTGCCACACTTCAAGCGTCTTCAAAAATGGATTGGCGGCAAAATTGGCGCACTTTGATTAGAGCAAGTTGCAATAGACTCCACTTGATTAGCAGCAGAGTTGTACGTTAAATGAAATGTACATGCTATATATGCGTCAAGTAAAGATTTACGCGATCTGCCTTGATATCGGGCCAATCTCCAAACATATCCGGAGGTAAAATAACTCTGCTCTATGAGCAAAAACAAGATGGCGGTGTGTACATATTTCCTTGGGTAAAACACAAAAGAGATTCTTGGTTTCCTAATTTTTTGCAGATTATATGACTGAGGGGTTAGGGGTATATTCATAATGTGAATAATGTAATGTTAATGTTTTAACATTATTGCTGCCAAACAAGAAACACAAAATTAAAAATTCTTATTTTTTTTGTATAATAGTTTCATAATTGACACTAAAAAGATGCAAAACAGAAAACAAGCTGGATATATCATTACTAATATAACTGAAAATCTTTAACAGAACTTTGTAGAGTTACACAAATTGTATAATGAAACAGATTTGTATCTCACAAACTTTAAAAAATCTAAAACAATTGTCAGTCTGAAAACCTTGCATTATCATGTGGTTTTTACTTCAAACACAGAACAGCATTAATGAGATTCTGGTAGAACTTAAACTAGAAATCACATAGTCTGCAAATACCAATTGCTAAACAGATTACATGACATGAAAAATACTCTACAAACCTTGAAGTATAAAGTAAGCAACTGATTAACGCACATAAATCAATATGACCATACAGGGAAGTAAATTAGTCTGTATTTTTTGATTCATAGCAATTATTACGTACCCAATCTTGCTGAATATTCAAATAAACGTATATTCAAGGTTTGTCCATGCGGTGGTAACAAAATTAGCCCCAACTAATACCAAAATTATGACAGATGCATGCACATAACATATTGGTACATAGTGATTTGGACTTAATCAATCCTAATCAATCATTGCTAGTCTCTTACACAACACAAACACACCTGCAGTTTATAATGTTGTAGAATACAAGGGATATGCTATGGATCTCGATCTAACAGAGTCTGATTGCTTGCAGCATACTTCAAGGTTTATGGAGTATAGGCAACCTACGCTAAGACATCCTGCATAGTAATTAAATGTACATGATCTACCTGATATATGAGAACAAACGATATAATATTACTATTACATTACATGTGATACATATGTTTTAAACTATCAGAATAAATATTATGAGTTATTATTTTTTAGCAAAAATGATTTATACGAAAAGTAGCGATTTATGATATTTAATGTAATTTCTGGGACAAAGCAAGAAACTTTAGATCAACCAACATGATAGCACATAAGGTCCATTTGCATGACCAAAATACATGCAGGCATGTGAACCCTTGATCACTGAATATATTTTAGATATAGAGCGACTAAGTCAATTAGCAATCATTCCGATCAAGGTTCAAAGCTGAAAATGTTGGTATGGTGATTAAGTAGGCTGCACTAAAAGTAATTCAAAATTTCAGTTCTGCTTTGTCAAAGAAATTGTTGGTTGCTTTAATCATTTTGAGTATATCTATTCAGAAATAAAATAATTAGGTTAATTCATTCCATTTTGCTAAAGAAATGTGACAAAAATAATGCGCTCACGCTGACAGTTTAATTGCTGTCTAATTCACTTGTCCCCTAGCCTGCAGGCCTCATTTACTGGACGCATCAAATTTTATTGCAAGTGCATTGACTGTGTCTCATTTAACTTTGTGTCTCATTTCACTTTCAACATGAAATGCGTAAATTGCTAAATAGAGTTATTGCGGTGATATTTCATCAACGAATCCTGGTGATAGTATACAAATATACAACAAGACTAACAATATAATTGATCTTCAATGTATACATATATTGCACAAAAAACATGATACAAACTTGCACTATCCCACAAAGAACAAAGACCACCATCTTATCGTTGTTGTTGAGGATCGGTGATTTACTCAAATCCTTGGACGTAATCGATGTGGACAAGTCCCGATTCTTTGCCAACAATGACCACCATCTTATCGTTGTTGTTGAGGATCGGATAATTTACTCAAATCCTTGGACGTAATCGATGTGGACAAGTCCCGATTCTTTACCATGGTGACAGAGTAACCAATCAGGGTCTACTTGGTGGTCGACTGTCAGGATATCTCCTTTAGCGAAGCTTAGTTCACCTGGTGACATAGTGACATGATGACATAATGCTTTCATTGGACTCCTGAAAATAAAAAATACAAGTTTTAGGTAAAGTGGATATCACATGTGTACTTATGTTTTGATGAACTCTATAACTGCCTGTAGTTAAAAAAACATTGACTTTCAAGAATTTCTGTTTAAGAATAACACTTATTTCCTGAGCTAAGATCCAATATTTTGCAAGCCCTGCCTTGGCCATTCATGGAGGGCTTAGTGCCACAAGATCATAACCTGCCTGTGTATTAGATCATTCATCTTGAAAGTAGGATTATTAATATGCAGAAACAGGCTTATGGCACAAAGCCCTTGACATCTATATATCTCATACATAATTGGCCCATTTATTCAGACTACTTACTTTATTTTCTCCTTTTGGGTTTGGCCAGGATAAAGGTTTTAGTTTTGCCTGATTTTATTTTCTTAACATTAACCAACCTGGCAACATCATAGAGTACAATTCAAAACTGTAAACAAGACATCACACCTGTTTTAACATGGCCATGAGTTAACATATTTTACAAAGACACATCTCTCTCTCTCTCTCTATATATATATATAGCTATATCACAAGTTGTGATGATACTCTCTGAATCAGGCTATCCAGGGTTGTGGTGATCAATGCACATCATCATCAGCTTACTATACAACACACAACTATACTTTGATCAACACCAAATAGACAGGCCTCTTCACATTGTGAATTGATACAGATAAATGCGTGCGTAGCTGAACACAGCACAACTGCAGGAGACGCAGCGCGTGTAGTATGTGACTCACGCATCAGTATCTATGGCACGTGTGTTAGTGGGATTATGATTACTTGCGGATAAAGACAAGCCTCATAATTCCAGCCTATTTAGTGTTGATCAAAGTATAATGTTGTAACATTCTTTTTGTACTGGATGCACTTTGTGTTTTTTGTAAATGTCACCAAGGCAAGTATTTGAAATTAAAGCAGAATGAGGGTGTCTTAAGTATACCCCTTCAAAATTTCCAGGTGCCCTACTTATACCAAGCTAAAGTGCTCTGCTATGAAGCTGGCACTATAAAAATGAAACTGATCAAGCCTTTTTTTTTTCATTTCAGCTTATTATCTCAACAGAAAACAACATGTGTTTCCATGCAGATTTGAACCAGGGACCTCTTACATTCAAACCCAGATCCAATCCACCTATAACATGTCATCATACTGAACTTCTTTTACTCTTTTGACAGATCTTTTTATACATCAGGGGTGTGAGAGGCCAGTTCACAAAAACGAGGAAAACCGTCGTAAAGTCAGGAAAAAGGTCAAAAACGGGCTGAAAATGAATAAAAAAGCTGAAATTTTAACATAAGAAAATTTTCAAAAACGAGGAAATCAGCTGAAAAGAGGAACTCTCACACCACTGATACATAGTCAAATTTGGGGCGCAGTAATTTGTAACTACGGCCTTGAAGAACGAGATTATGTTGTGTTAATGTCTAAAGGCAAAATAGAGTAATTGTTTGCATCAAGTCCCTGTAATGATAAATGATGACAATGTATCTTATCTAGAGTTATAAGTCTATACATCAACTATGTTTCTTACCCTGGACTGGCTTTGTTCCAATCCGATGGCAGATTGGGTGAGTTTGTAGGTGTTGTTGGTGGGCTAACTGTATGCTCTTCAATTTGAACTACTTCTGGCAATCTGGGGATGCTTTGCTGTAAGGGGTCACTCTGCTTTACAAAGGCCTTCAACATGCTGCACAAAAAAGAAGAAAATGCACCAGACATATTCATGAAAATTCATCTGTGTTGGTATAAAAATTATGGAAATTTTAAACTATTGTTCAAAACACACCGAAGTGAAAACATACCTCGGAATTTTCAAACAAGATCCTTCATTTTTCATCAGTGATGATGAGACTCATTCAGATTGTGACCTTTGGGGAAAAGTAGATCTCGACAGTGTTAAAATTCTTGACAAGGATCCCAGATACTTTGAAAGACTTACAGGTGTATATGAGACTGTTCTTAGGTGAAGTACCCAAAGGTCACAATCTGAGTCGGTCTTGATCATCTCATTGAAAAACAAAGGATATCATTTAAAAATTCTAAGGTATGTTTTCACATCAGTGTGTTGTGAACAATAGTTTAAAATTTCCAGCGTGAGACATGTGTTTTTCATAATAACAACATTTAGTCATAAACAGTGACGGGTCAATTGCAATACGATGGGTGCTGTTTGGGAGACGGTAACCCTTTATGTGTGGTGACTGTCTCAGCTGCATAATGACGAACTTGAGCACCTCCCTTCCCGATGCCCTAGCTCATATGTTCTAGATTTGCAACTGAAGTGATTCAGATGTTCTTTGATTTACAAATGAAGTGACCCGCTTTAACATTGTTGTCTGCTACTCTAGATGACAAATACCCTCTGGTAATTTTGATAGCCAGTTTGACTCTAGGTCAACGGAACACTTCATAATAAAACACCAGTCTAGAAAACTGGACATGCACTGAACTGTTTCTTTTCAAAGACTACTCATGGGACCAATTTACTTAACACTTAAACGATAGTGGAACTTATTGACACCCCAACAACTTCCCTGACTCAGAAAGTCACCTGAATTCCTGCCCTTGGAGTAATGAATCACTGATATTGTGAAAGGTAGAGCCATAGAGGGTATGTTAAGGGGGAATAATAGATAAAGTCATAGAGTGGAGTCTACTAATTTGTGCCCAATTCTAAGATATGTTTAAGTTTATCAGACAATAATAGAATCTGTTTTGCTATGTAATTTGCAACTTTATTTTTTTTAACAAGTCTGATGTCATTTTCTCAAATTGAAAAACAAACACCAAAATGGAACTAAATTGTAAGAAACAGACATTTCAAGCAAAATTTCACATCTCATATATATTTACCTAGCACCAAATCGTCCCCATGATGACCTATCGTTTCCCGATTGCTTCGTCGTTGTGATTGGTGTCGCCGACTCTGTCATCCTATTGCTGCCTTCTGATTGGTCGCTTGCTTTGACAAAACTCTTGATCCAATCCAAAGACCAAGACTGAGTACTAGCAGTGGGTGTGCTGTCGGCTGATGTTACTGTCATTTCTTCTGCTGATTTTTCTGAAGGGGGTGTGTTTACAGTCCTCAACAGCCTGTCTGATTCAGACTGTTCTGATGACTGCGTATGACCTCTTTCTGAACTTTGACCTGTCGATGTCTTTCCAAATCCCAAAGAGGATGAAATAGACGATGTCCATGAGTTTGATCTTGTGAAATTTGACTTTGCACTTCTTCCGAAAAAGCTGAATCGGCCACTTGCTCCTTCGTCTATTTTGAGAGAGCCTTGCCTGTACATATGTGCCCCACCATACTTTGCCTGTAAGTGCTGTTTCTCCCTCACAGCAGAGGCTTGTTTTTGCATGTGGCTATATTCAAATTGATACTCAAGATTAAAGGGGAGAACGGCAAGTGGTTGAAGAGCTAAAAGAAGCTTATCGAATAATTGTCTTGTTGATGTGTTGCAGAGAGATAGGAAGGCTTGAGGCTCATATAAGTTCCTGATGATATCTGTGATAAAAAGAACATACAGGAAAATGTATCTCAATTGAATGATAAAAATATGACAAAGATTTATAGTAAAAACTATTGCCCTTCAGTGATCTTGAGACCACAGGACCATTTTGCACCAGCTAATGCCAAGGAAAACAATATTTTGGTTGAGGGAAAACAGGTCTATAGTCTCAAGGTGAGATAATTATAACTATTATCAGAGAAATAGAATAATAAATAGTTGTTTTATATAATAAGATTATTTTGAAAAAGGCAAAAGTAAAAACTATTGCGTTGCCAAAATCGAAAAAGCGGTATAAAATTCTGGATATACACTTAAATCATATATTCATACAGTAATATAATGTAAAAATAAGAAAATAAGGACTCAAAAACAGGGACATTTTTTAAACTCAAAAAAAGCCTCAAAATCATGAATTTGCTTTTAAAATGTCATTGCAATATAGCAGTAGCAAATTTGAATATTTTGGCTAAAAAAGGCATGGTACATATAAGAATTGGAAAATAAAAAAATCAATTCAATTAATTAATCACCAAGTCCTACGCCTATTGACTAACAGATTCACCAAATTGGCTCCATAATTCTTGAGTGCTTCCCTAGTTGTTGTTTACTCTTTAAATCAGGTCAGTTTCTATAGCCAAATTAAAACTACTGACCATTATGAATTGGTCAAATAGCTGGACTTTCAGGCTACATATCAAGGCTATCCTCGTATCTGTTTCTCATTTTTTTTTTATATTTTACAAATGAATGTATGATTCTTATAGTTAAAAGCAAAAACGATGACTATGACCTGTGTATTAATTCTTGCACAAAAGTAATTAATTCGAAGGTCAGCTGTATGTGACCTGTTACAAACAAAACAATCAATCTGTATATCATGCATTTGTTTTGATTGTGTACATTTGTTCATATATTACAACAAAAGCATGGTAAAGGCTTAAAGGTACATGGTCCGATTTTTCAAATTTTAGTGTTCACTGACATATGAAAAATCACCACTTAGATGTTTCAATTTCAAATTTCAGTTAAATCGGAAAAACGTTTTGATTTTATGAGCAATTTTGTCTTTTCCACTTGCCTATAGGCCTACTTTACTGTGTAAATAGTTTTATGGTTACAATTATTTAACACATTTTCACTTATAAAAAAAAAATTCACTTATATCTCCGGAACGCGACACTCTTTAGCCGTAAAATTTCATATGGGTGATGAGAAAAATATGTGGAATATTTTGGTACCAAAATCTCAGAAAGTTTGAAAAAATGTTGACCCAATCGGACAGGGTTCCTTTAAAAGGGGGATAGGTAAATGTCTGAGCATTATTTTATTGCCCCTGGTCTAAAATATGTATACAAACTGATGACAGAACTAGACACTTTTGTCTTATACCGATGGCAAATTTTCCCTCAGTTCCTGATTAATTTCAA